>CAIGRB010173970.1:80377-96927 GCA_903798255.1 Fraxinus quadrangulata
TATGTGTGTGTGTGTGTGTGTGTGTGTGTGTGTGTGTGTGTGTGTGTAAATAACAAATGATTGTGATATGATTAATGAATAATAATAGCAATAAAATAACACCCCTAGAACCTGCATCACTTACAGCGAGGGAAGCAAACAACCTGACAAGGCTTAATTAGTATGAAATGCAATAAAGTAATATACAAAAGATGGATCCTGGTTAAACATATCTACAGACATCTCTTTGCCCTAGAACTTGCTTCTACTAAATTATCCCTTTTTTTGAAGAAAGTTCAACAAAATTTTAGAGAGGATTAACTAGTTATTTTAACTTCCTCACAAGAAGAATAGTAATGTCGTCAAGACACAAAAGGATGCTCACCCACGAGATCATTTGGTGGTGTTCTCCAGTTGTAGATTGTGGCAAACAATTCATGAACTGAAGATAAAAACTAGATTATCTCTATCAACTTTTTTTTCCCTAATCATCAGTTGTTTGAAAATATCTGAACAATAAAACTCGGAAAACTAAACTATAAATAACAAAAAGAGTGACAAAATGGCATGAAAGGCCATCTAAGGAAACACCTACAGTTAGTCATACAATACGCACCAAAATATTACTGGTATATTAAAGACCTTTTCTTATTAACAAGCTGTAAAATTTTTAAATTATAGAATAATCTTCCATGAAATTCCGCAAATCCACGATTAGCATGACCAGATCAATACATGTTGTAGAGGTGTTCTAATTAATCTAACGAATGCTGTCTAACAGAATATGACGAGACATCATGGAGCCTGATAGGTAGTACTATGTTAAATCTGATACCAATAAAAAAAAGTAGAATAGTAATACCTGAGGATCTTTTATTGTCTCTACCAATAAAGCTTTATATGATTCAACAGCCTCCATTCTACGAGCTTTAGTTCTCACCCTCTCCACTTCTTGCTCTTCTCTTTCTTTTCGCTTGCGTAGTGCTCGTTCTCTTTCTTTCAGTTTCTCCTATAAACACAACGCAAAATACTTGTGACATCTCTTAAAGTAATAATCAGATGACACACACACATACGCATCACACCACAAATAAAATAAGCATATACTATGTGAAAATGATAAACAATCAATAACCACAATTTTAATATCCGGCCACCTTTACTTGTAATGATAAGGATCAATCACGGTGTGATAATTTTCCACCATGACACTAAAAAAGCAAATACAGTAAACTACGAGGAAGATAAGTGTAAGAATCCACAACGCCAAATATGATATCACCCGTTCTTCTTTCTTTTCAAGTTATATGCACATCATTATCCAGTGATATGTTTAGTCTAGCAATTGATAATACTATGAGTTTCTATCATTTGCATCTTTAAATATCTTCAATCCACAGATGCAGAAAAACAGTTATATGCAAAGCATGTGTTTGAATTTTAATCAGAATCTGTGTACAGTATACATTGAAGTATTTACATACCACTCCTGCAGACCCAGATGGACATCAGATTTTACTTCTATAGGTCAAGTTCCAAAGTAAAAACATGTATAAGTGGCAGTAGTTTCAGTGTATTTTGACACTTAGGATGCCAAACGAAGGTTGACTCGTGTTAATTGAATTTGAAGACCAAACATAACATCTTCCTTCAATGGAGGGAGAAATACATTTAGGCAGGATACATCCCCCGCGGGCTGTAGGTATTAGTATAATGTTTATGGGGTGTGTCTACCAGGCTAGAATTTGGACTATTCTTCTCTACTCTCTACCCACCACAAGCATTTCTTTCAAAGGTACCATGCCATGACATCTTTTATGATTCTGTGAAGCAGTTGCCAACACAACAATGTAGATCTTGTACATGCAAGAAGTAGGTGCACATATATGCAGGTAGTACTGCTTTCTCGGCTTCTAGGCATGAGAAAATTGAATTGTCTCAAATCTCTAACCTAAGCTGAATCTATACAGATGAGCAAGTTCTTCAATGCAGGACAGTGAATGAGAACTTTAAACAAATAAAAACCTCAACTGCTATATTCTGAATGAAAATAAAGAATAAAAAGGAAACATAGTAAAAAGCAAGGATAAGATAGTTTAAGAAATTCTCATTGAATAATCCTACATTTTCTGCAAAGTCAAGTTGTCCCCCCCACCCCCCCGAGTTCAAGTGGTTTTTCTTTTTTCTTTTTCAGCTTGGCCTTATCACCCAAAATGAATATATTAAAATGAGTGGTCGACATGGATAGATATTCAGATTGCTAAATTAATCTTCAAATAAGTAATCCCTTGCAAGAGCCCAAAATATCTAAATATAAAATCCAAGATGCGTGTTTGTGACAAACTAACAAGCAAGAATTTGTAAAGCATCATATCCAAGTTAAATGTAATTGCTCATATAAACTTTCAGATAAGAATTTCAAATATCACCCCCCAATCAATAGTCTGGAGCAGTCACAAAATTTGTAACCTAATTCAATTTTGAAAAAACATCAACTACTTTTGGGAGAAATTATAGAATGCAATCCTTTTAATTGTATGCAATTTAGATATTTCCATCCCGATTAACCCTGGCGTATAATAAACCAACTAACTCAAAAAGGTTAGTTTGTGTGCACATAGTGACATAGAGGAAAGTGGAAGAAAACAGGCAAGCAAAGAGAAATTTCTCACAAATCCAGATGTGCAGAGCAAGAATACAATTTTGCACGAAAATTTAACAAGTAATAACATCGAAGCACATCAAGTACAGAAAGCAGAGTAAAAATAAAATCATATATATATATAATTAAAGTAGCAATCCAATAATAGCTAAGACAAAATTCTCTAACCTCCTCATCCTGTTTTGTCTTTGCCTTCCCCTCTATCAATTTTTCAGCAGCCTTTTGTTCAGATATATATTCATTAAATAACTTCTCCCTGTCCTCGTGCTTAACGGACTTGTATCTGGCATCACTTTTTAGGCTATCTTTCACCTACCAAAGAAAAGATCCAAAGCTTCTTAGATGTTGCAACAAAAGGCCATCTCAATCATTACAGTGAAGAACGAGCTTACAGACCCTTCATATAGAAACTGAACAGGAAATCAACTGAGCAAGATCCTTAGGAAGTGGAGGACGCGTTTATTAAGGATATAAAACACTAGCCAATTATTGGTATACAATAATATCTTAATCATTCCAAGTTCAAACTATTTATCATTTTCTTCTTTACTTTGTTTCCCATATCATAGCCTTTCAACAGATAAGACAAGCATTTGAACATCTGACCTTGGACTGTTGGACAACTCCACTGATGGAAATCAAAGCAGAAAAGTACATCAAAACTATCAATTGGTACAAGTGTAACTTATTGTTCTGGTCATGTAAGTGGAAATCCATCAAACAAGTTACAGCGATGACAGATACAAGCGTAAAGATAGAACACAACTTCAATGAATATATGGACAAATTCTGCCTCAATATGTTGATCTGCCAGTTTCGTGCGAAGTAGCTAAAACACGATTCAATTTCAGTACATATGAATAAAGCTTATCTTTTTTGGAGGCAACATTACTTCATTAGCTTATTCATGATTTTATGTGTGCAGAGCCTTCTGATATTTTTCTTATGAGAGTGTAATAAAGAAATGGCTTTACACTGTGGCATTAGCTAGTCTACTAAGGCAAATGAATTGCCTTCACTATTCACCCATAACCTTTACCCTCTTTCGTACTTCTTTCCTCTACCTTTATTTCTTCAAGATGCTATCCCCAACCTTTCACTTATTGGCACATGTAGTCCCTGAGGATGGTGTCCATCAATCTGGTGTGTGTAAAAAGACAATTGTATACTAATACTTGAAAGGATACAAAAACAAAAATGAAATAAAAAATCAAATACGAAAATAGTTATCATCCACCATTCTGGAGCCCCACCCACTCTTCGCAGAAATTTTGTCAAAATTGAACCCAGAGCCAAAGAGTTTGTGCCGCCTACACTCGCCAGCCACCATAGACATGCCTTGTGGTAACGCTGTTAGCATCCATCATTCTACCTGAACTGCAGGCGTTCCTTTCTCACATGTGGAGCATGGGGAGAGGCAAAGCATACTACTTTATTGAAAGAACCCCATACAGTTCAGATTAACATTTTGTTCTTCATCCAGTTCCTGTATTCAGAGCATACTTTACCCACTATCTTCCTCTACTTATTGTATTGGTACTATAACTCTCAGCATGATACAGGCCTCTTATTTGCTGATAATGCTCATCACAATGAACTAACTGAGGAAATCAATAAGTTTCTGCAAATATTGGACTGACGAGGTACGAAATAACATAGACTAATTGGTCGTAAGGGTGGTTGGTAGCTGGGGTAGCATGTGGGAAACATGGACAGAGGCAAGGTTGGTGGTTGGGAAAAATGAACAGTGAATCTTCTGTTTTCATTTTTTCTTTTCCTTCTTTTTCGTTTATATATCTTTTTGCCTTATTTGAGGGAAAATCTACCTTTGACACTCACTCAAAATAGAATTTTTCAACAGAAACCATCCATAGCAACTTAAGCTGCTGAAAACTGAAAGGTTGGGGATAGATCTGCCAAGATATGAAGGTTGGGGACAGAAGTGCAAAAGGGACTAAAGGTTGAAGACAGCAACTGCAATTTCCCCTAAAAATACTGATACAGACACCCACTTAATCACATGTATCTTCAGTGAGCTATTAAACACTCATTCATGCATATCAGACAAGGTTGGCATGCACCTACCTTTGACCAGCGGGAACTAGAAGTAATATCTTCTCTATCTTGAAGCATGGACTTGAAATTTAATATAGCAGCAGCATTCTGTGCTTGAGATTTTTCTTCAGCGGTCTTTTTCAAAGGAAGCACCCTGAAACAAACCCAAAATCCTAGGTTATAACCAGTGCACATTGAAGCTTTACAGCATTCAGCAAACAAATCCAAAGGAATAGAAGTGCTCTAGCATACAACCTTGTGATCACCTACACGGACTGGGATTGAAGAATCTTAGTTAGGTCCTGTGGCCTCCATCAGATAAGATATTTATATTGACTAACTAGAAGCAGATTATCAACCACAAATAAAAAAAAAAATCAATTACAAAACAAGGGTTGAGCAACAGGCCACCGCCAATGACAGGTTGAGATCAAAATTGCAAATCAAAATTCTATTAGGAATAAGGAGCAGTATAAAATCATTAGTAACCTTTTTTGACATACTGTTAAAAATAAAATAGAACAAGAATGCTAAAAAGGCAATATATAAAACAAGGTCAGGTGGCCAAAACATAAATTAACTGATTACGACAAGAGATTAGAGTCTCTGTCCTGCCAAAATCAATTTCTTTAGGCGTAGGTACATATTTCAAATGGTCCATATTCTCAGTCGAAATACAAAGCTTAAGTTCTACAAAAAGCATGTAGTATAATCATTCAAATAAAGATACAAGACCATAGATTATTTGGTGACACGTTGAATGGCATTGTTCTATTTAAAACAGTTTTACAGGATATCAACCACAGGTCGAATTTTGGGAATATCTTTGACCCCCGTTTGATCCAGCAGCACAAGGTTTTATAACTACTGGAGTAAAGATGGATCTAGTTCAACTACTAATATAGAGAATTAGAACTTAACAAATATTGCACTTAGTGAGCATCACTCAGTTTCGTCATCTTAAATCCAGTTCTGGAAGATATTGCACTCAACAAAAATTCAGCCAGTAGAACAAAATTATCAAAAAGCCAACATGGTAGATCTGTTTGCATTTCCCGCCATAGTATCTCTAAAATGGAGAACAAAAAATAAATCACTAAGAATATTTCTGTCATGCTCTATTTTAAGTAACCAAACGATGCCAGAACATGTAAAATTGGACCAGTAAAACTGAAATCAATCTATTTATACACTGACGACTAAGTGTATTTGAAATTTCATGTAAGTCACAAATTCAAAACCACTGACTCCACAAATTTGAACTTGCTTCCATTTGATGTTTTAGAACCAGCAAAATTCAGACGCGCAAAGAAACCAATAGCATTGCAGTTATAGACAACTTCAATTTATAAATATAGATTATACTTACATGCATATACAAGACAAAGAATTAAAAACAACACAGAATATACAAGCTTCAGTGAAACTAATCTCAAAAATGGCAAGAGTAGGAAAAATCTCCAATGGTGAAATTAAATATTCCTATACGGAGACACCAAACTTTTAAGACTATGGCATCATGGATTCGAAGCACATAAGAAAGTGCAGCAATAGTAATTTCATGAGAATCTGATGCATATAGTGCGTTCAGAGAGAGAGAGAGAGAGAGAGAGAGAGAGCATTGGCATTTTATAGACATGAAATAGAAGGAAGAACACTTTGGTAGATGAGGAAAAAAGGTGGGTTCACTTTCCCGCAGCTTTGTGATTTAATACACAATTCCACCACCAGTCACTGAAAAATATAGACGACCCTTTATGTCTACATTTACAATAAAAACCAAGATGATGAGAGTACAATCCTGAATCTGCCTAACCCAACACAAGTTTGACTCATTCCCAACTCCCACTCAACTCTCAAAAACTAAATCCAGAAGGGAGGGGGAGGTCAAGGTATTAGTTTGTAAGGGTAAATATCAAACTTTATTTCCAACATTCAAACTAGCAGTTATCAACAATTAGCACAAGATATCAAGAACACATTTCTACCGAACCCCACGTGTAGATATATATTGCTAAATGACCATGACTACTGCATTGGCAAATTGTTTTAAGTATCAAAAGCAACAGTAAACTATACCTTTCGTTCAATAAAACTTCTCTTTCTTTCCGAGACAAGGCCTCAAATCGCTTATCTTTTCCCCATTTCCTCTTAAATGTTTGATAATCAGTGTTGCAATCAATATCCTGAAGGTCGGGAAAATGTCAGAAATCAACCTAATCTCTAGAGCTCAAAATCTATACCTTATGATACCCTAATTCTAACAGAAAGTGAGGATACTTTAATAAGACACAGCTGCACCAAACCTCCTTTGCTTCTTCCAATAACTGCTTGAAACTCTCCATTGCAGCCCTCTGAGCAGCTCGTTTTTCCTTGCGCTCCTCTTCAGCACGTGTACGGACATAGTGCTCAAACAGTGCTCTTCGAGCACTGTGACTTGGGATAGCCTGCATAGGAAGAACTTTATATAATGAAAAACAATAACAAGCAAAATTTGTTGAGTGGGAGAGAAAAAAAAAGATCCAGGAATAATTCCCTTCATACCAAAGAATCCAGCGCAAATTAACACAGATCAAAACACGAAACAATACACACACATCGTGAATGAAAAGCACATTGAGGCAGTCACACAATCAGTAAGTCATTAGTTTCAAATGAGGCTGAGAAAAATTCTCCAATTCTCATATCTGTAACTGATTGTTTCTTCTTCAACGAGCATTTACTTTTCATATGTATTCAAAGAGTAAAAAACTCACCAAGAAAAAACATAAGAAAAGAAAATTTTGAAGAGCAAATAAGCAGACAGATAATTCCATTTACCAGATGCAGTGTGTCAGTGTGTGCGCGCACAGGAATTTATAACTACGCCCATGTTTGGGCTGCATTTTCATCTCTCTTATTTTCAACCACACATTCTCCAATAAAACAATATTACATGTAAATTCAAAAAATTTCCTTCTTTTTTAACCACATTTTGAAAAAATCACTACTCCAAAATATACATTTTTCGCCAGAATTTGATTTTAATGGAGCCCAAACAAGGGTTATGCAAGATAAGATTCCACTTCACTGTAAATGCCGCTAATATAGAGATAAGAATCCAGGAAAAGTAGATGGACGAATGATCAAATTGCCACCCTTAGTTAATTCATCGCTATACGAATCAACAAACCTTAAAACGTGGATCAAACACTATCTTTGGAAGTTCTTTATCCCATTTCGAGAATGGTGCCACTCCACGTTCCTTGAGCATCTCCTAGAAATTCCAAAAGTACAAAGGATAACTGAATGATAAAGCATCTAAAACCCGACCAAAGAATTAAATATACAATAAAAGTATAAGCTAGCACATTGCTTGAAGAACAAGAATAAAAAGTGTATATATGCGTCAAATGAAGTTGGAAACCGAAGTTGCAATATATTCAAATATCCTAAATTACTTTCAAGACGAATCACCAAAGAAACATGAATGACAACCCATCTATATCCACAGAGACATAAGAGTTTAGCTATACTAAAAGAAAGCAGGGAAATGAGTAATAAGTCATGTGAGGTAGAAGACCGCACAAATTCCTAGAACACAGAAAATCAGAAAATGGTCGCATGAATTTATCATTTTTATCTCTCGAGCATAAGCTAAAGAACCATGATAAAGCATATAAAGAGGACACATTACTCTGACTTATACACACACACACACACACATTAGACTCATTGCTAAGAAATCCGCCTTTTTATACACTCAGAATCTGTAATCAAGTCTGAACAAAAGCTATATTACGATTTCCTTCTACTCATACTACAATAAAAATGACAGCCAGTGGAGCCACAATAGAGAATCATGGTGTTCCAACAAAATAGCGTTTGTTTGGCCCCCATTCTATACCTATTTTTTCAAACCATTTTTCATCAAGTGTGGGCCCCAAGTTAGACAAAAAGGACTGCTCCTCTGACAATTGCTGAGGCCACACGCCAAATAGCCTTGAAGATGCATTTTGGAATTTTTAACTTTCCATTTCTGCCCTTCAATTTATGGTTGGTGAGAATGGAATGGTAGGGTTAAAATGGTGGGGGCAATGTTGTAAATTTCCAATTGCATCTGAGGGCAAAATAGTCCATGAAGGCTCAATGGCATTATCCACTCTATGCCCCTGTTTGACACCCATTTTAATCTCATTCTCATTCTTTTTTATGTTTCTCTCTTTTTTTATTTCAACCATACATTCTCCAAATAAAATAATATTAAACACAAATCTAAAACTTTTCATCACTTTTCCACCACACATTCTCCCATCAATCACTATTCCAAAAATTCTATTCTCATTTTAATGAGATTCAAACATAGCCTATATCCATCCTGACAAAAATCTGACTTCTTGTAACGTGTTATCAGGCATGTACGGTAAGAAAATGAGATGTGGTAAAAAGGAAGAGGAAAAGAGTAATAAAACTAATTTTGGACTTTATGTTGTTCGCTCTTTTACGACCGTTACTCATTAAAATGAATATCAAACGGTGGCTAAATATTTTAGGTGTTTAAATTTGATTATGAACAAGAAATTGGGACTTGTAGATGATATAATTCATAGAATTAAAAAGAACTGAACAACATTGAGATGCACAACAGGAACACTACATGATCAAAAGATACCTACTAGTTAAAGCGCAAGTTTTATAGAGCGCTCATTAAACCAACTATGTTATACGATTGAGCCTAAGACTGTTAAAGGACAAAATCTCTATAAGATGAATGCAACAAAAGCAAGGAATAAGATGAATGTGTGGTTATACTCTTACACAAAACAAAAAATGAAGATACATGTTAACGAGTAGAATGGCAACAATTGAAGATAAATCGTGGGAATGACAACATAGATGGCTGAGAAATGTCTGGCATATAACTAAAGAAGCTCCCATTCATAACATTGATACAACAGAACAAGTAATAAGATGATGCGGACCAAATTTAATATGGCCTTGAGGTGGCTGCAAAAAGATTTGACTTTATCGGACCCTAGTAGATATAGTGTTGGCTCGAATAGCATGAGCAAAAGAGACTCATAAGTCAGCCCAAAGTCTATGCATAATAAGGTATGGCTTGTTTGTTGTGCAAAATAACAACCCATAATAACACTAGACTTCTGTGCCCCAATTGGTAGGACTAGTCCAACAGGAATTGGCACATGAGTCTTCAGTCACTTTCAACTGTATTTCTTGGTTCTCAACACAAAAAAGCACATTGACACACACTGTTGCACCTCCATATTCTTATTGTTTTTGCACCACTCTTTCCAACATTGTTTTATAGAAACATAATTTATTTAATCATGACATAACGATACATTAATTAAGTGGAGTCCTCTTAGAATATAAGAAAAACAACATCAAAAAAAGATCAAGAATATATCACATTCTTCTAACCAAGAAACAAGATAAGTGAAACTCCTTAAATCCTTAGATGTAGACACTTTTACAACATTCTCAACTCCAAACTACCCAAAATTAGACAAAACCATAGTTTTCCATGTCATATTACCCAACGTTTCTGAGATAAGGCCAATAAGTTTCTAAATAAATAGCTCACTA
The DNA here is from genome assembly GCA_903798255.1 of Fraxinus quadrangulata. NCBI lineage: Eukaryota > Viridiplantae > Streptophyta > Magnoliopsida > Lamiales > Oleaceae > Fraxinus > Fraxinus quadrangulata. The sequence continues at coordinate 90,660 of CAIGRB010173970.1, forward strand.
TTTCCTTCAGAATTCAGAAAAACCCATTTAAAAACCAAAGTTGATCAACATAGCTGCACCAGAAAACTTTTTAACATCATAGTGCGAGATAAATCATTAATAACTTTCCTTGTACACGTCACAACATACGACAACGTTCTACCATAAAAATGAGATTTTAGAGAAATAAAATTCCTAACAAATACTTTGGAGGCCCCAGCTCACACAACCTTCTACCATAAAAAACGAGTCTTTAAAGAAACGCTCTTGAGGATGTATAAGGAAGAGGACAAACCTGGTGTCTCTGTAACATCCCAGGCAATGGAATTAATTTCAAAAATTACACACAAAATTAATGGGAACATATTTTTCATCATTGCAACTTTATACAATCTAGGAAGTCAGAAGAGACTTTTTACTTAGCACTTCCACATTTCTGCTCGTAAACGTTATGCACATATAATGCCCGTGATCAAATAAACAAGCTATAACAACTAAAATTTTACCAGCAATCAATGATCTACTAAAGCTTAAGCTGACAAGGCATTTGAACAGTCAAAACCTTTCATTACATTAATGCCTATTTTCTTAATTAAAAAATATGCATAGCAGCCGGGAAACTACCCTCATCGAAAGAACACTAGAATTGAAAACTCAAAAAGTATGGCCCCACCTTATGTACCATCTCAGATTTCAAATTGGAGACAGAAGGCAACGGCAGTTGACTTTTTAGACCAAAAGGTTGTGAATTGAAGAGAAGATAGAACTACAGCGACTTTACAGTGTTGTATTTAGCACACTACTCATTCAGAAGAACTTTTTCCCAGTTTATTCTATCAGTCAGCATGTAAGAATCTTAAAGCGCGTTCAGGAGTGTTTAAATTATAATTTAAGCAGCAGGTTCCATAGAATTTGTGGATAAGAAGTGGGTAGTAGTTGTGGTCCTACGAAATATGTAAAAAAAAGTATGTTTGAACAAAAGTGATTACAATTTAAACACCTCCCAAACGAGCACTTAGTCTTCAGGGTGAATTGGCATCTCAATTCTCAAAAATTCTAGAAAAAGTAACACTGTTTCTGAACTTTGAGTTATCATTGGGAATGTTTAAGTATATAGCCAGTTGCCCTGTACATATAATGTTGAGAGTACTGAAAATATGACTGTCAATAACTGAAGTGCACATCAACTCTTTAGGAGAATAGATAAATGTGAGGGTGCACACCATTGTGTGTAAGATGTGCATAAAAACTTAAAAAACAGAACGAATAAATTCAAGAACATGAAAAATAGATCAGCCCAACTATCTTAAAAGAGAAACCTAAAAGGGAATAAAGATACCTTAAATTGGGTGATGCACTCCTCTTTGGTAGGACCTCTGTCTTCGTCCTCTGAATCAGAAGAGGAATCTGATAAATCACCATTGTCATTAGCATCTTTGCGCTTTTCAATGCAGTCATCATGATGTGAAACCTTGGTCATGTCAGGAATTGGTTTAGAACCATTGAGGTCCATTACCACCCCTCCTGACAAAGCTGGGCTTGGAGATGTAGTAGCTGGGGTTCCCGAGTCTTGTAACTTTCTTTTTATGAGATCAAGTGCAGAAGATTGTCCAGAAACACCCAAGGGTCTGAGAGCTGTGGCATCACGACCACCTGTATTAGCAGCAGGCGTGCTTAAACTAACAGGAGATCCCTTTTCAGTTATTACATTAGTATTTATCACCGGAAGTGATTGAGCTTTTAAGCAATCAGCATCCTGTTTCTTTTTCAACTCCATCACCTCATTAGGAATTTGCCAGCTGCTTAGCTGATTAAATGACAGACAGCAATGTAAGATGACAAGAATCCAACAATTAATAAGAATACAAGCAAAGAAGATCATTAATAAACCCCAAGTCATCAAAATAACAATAGAGTAACAAGATATAAAGAAGAGACAAAAACAGATATTCTAGATGTTCTCTTATGGCCAACAAAAAAATTGGGTTTCAGACGCTACGTCCTGGAGTGAAAGTGAGTATTTTCTGTATTTTTTCCTTAATGTTTCCTTCAGATTAACAGAAAGGTCCAGGGCAATAGACAACAAGGATGTTGGTACTCTTGTCAACACATACGAGTCGAAGCTTTTGTGACAGGTGTGCTCATGCAAGTGTGAACTAAGTTGCACTTATCAAAAGATGAAACAGGATAGAGCATCAATCTTCTATGGAAAACAAAAAAATAACTGACGGAGAAGAAATAGAAGAATATAAGAGGACAAGGGTCCGGTTAAAAATTAGATCTAAGACTACAACTCTTCATAAATAATTTTCCAACAACGTTATAGATCTGATAGTAATGTCTCGTGGAACTCCTCTAAGCCTTGCACAAAGCAAATAGATCAATTCTGTCCAAGTAAATGAAAAGGAAAAGGGAATTTGTTGTAAAGATCCTACTATTTCTATCTGTCCAAATCCACAAAGTAATCAGCATCATTGCATAACCAGAACCCAACAATAATTTGCTATTCATTCATCACTAGTCTTGCAAATATTGATTGGAACAGTCCATCTGCAGATTTTTAGAAAGTAACAGTCTCACCACAAATATGAACATCCTACTCAAAAATTCTCACCATATCACAGCACCCAAATAAAGACTCGTGGATTTCATTGAGAATTGTGATGCAAACGTCAGAGGCCTCAGGGGCCAGCATCAGAAAAATAAACCGGTCAAGTCTCCCAAAGAAATATTATTAGTTTTTCAAGAACCATAAACTAAGTAAAAGCCTTCACCATATAGGGAACTTTATTTTCCAAGTAAAGGAGGTTAAAGGAAGACAAGAAAAAGCATGTTTCAAACTTCAAAACTCTGACATGCTGCAGGTTAGAAAGTAGAAAATGGTTCACAAACTCATTTGTTTGTCACTAAGGTTTAGGGAAAAATGGATAGTTTCCAAGAAAAAAAACAATGATAATAGATGTGCTATGTAAAGAGGCTAAACAATAAAGAACGGAAAAAATGCAATTGCAAAGGGCATCATCTTTGTGCTAAAACCTCTCCATAAAGTATTAAAGAACTCATTTTTACTGAAAATTGAAAAAGTGGAAAGAATATAAAACCTCCGGTAACTTCCACATAAAGTGAAGTGTTTCAAAAGATAAAATTTGTCGTGGCACTAAAAATGAGTTCTTGAACATTTTCAAGTGACTCAACAGGATACATTGACCTCAAACAGGAAACCATTAAAAGACTATAATTGAAAAGGAATCTATTTCAGTAAATGCTTCATGCCAAAAGGCACGGGTGATGGATAATTGACAAAAAAACTATTGAATGCTAAGTGCAAAAAGGCACAAGCAGTAGATAGATTGACCTGAAACAGAAAATCATCGAAAGTCCATAATTGAAGAATAATCTATTTCAGTGCATACTTTATGTCAAAGGCATGGGTATTTGAAGAATTTTCTTGTCATAATAGGTAGGTCTTCACTTTTCTTCTTCCATAGACTTGTTCCGAATCTGGATAGGTTACAGCATATTTTCATGTGAATTTCTTTTCTCCCATCTAATTCGTTCTTATTTACCTTCTCCTTTACTTTGAAAACTACTATTTGGAAGTCAGAGTCCCACAAAATTAGTGTCATTTAGGGACAAAAGAAACTCGGGTCTAGTCTTATATTGCTATTTAGCTAGAGAAATTTGGAAGAAGTAATTTGCACTCATTAGAAAAACAGAGATCTTCCCCATTTTTTAATTAAAATTAATCATTACAGAATTTCCAGTGGACTACATGTCTTCCACTACTGTAACTTCCCATTAGTAAACTTCATATATTATCCAAAAAAGTTAAGGATATATACAATCTTCTTGATGGATTTAAGAGTTTTGCTTATAAAAAGTTAACAAAGATAAGCAGAGTATATACAGACAACACAACGCCAATGAACAATCTCATCTGTTTGATCCGAAATATACAAAATTTATGTAGTAGTCATTTACTAATTAGACAATAGACCCTATTATTTGAAGAAAATTGGACAGGGAGGTTCACATTTATTATGATTAGGTAAAAATAATATGTATTTGCTTATCCATCTAGACTTGCACTTCTTTTGTATGAATAAAAAAAATCCTTGGAAAGGTGCTAGGAAACTTCACCGCTGAAGTCAAATAAAAAATATTCTATCTAACATCTTATCCAACAAATCTATTGAAAATTCACAGGAACATTTAAATTAAAAGATAATTAAATCAGCTTCAAATGCAAAAATGAAATGGCTCCAGCAGATACATGGGAAGATGATAGAGGGGATGGAATTTCAACCACATGACCATACCTGTGTCCTAGTGTTGTAGTAATATCTCTTGCCATCATTAGTGTTAACAGCTATCCAATCTGTACCGCCCAGTTTCTCCCTGAACACGAGCATGTAATTAATCAATAGAATAACTTCAATAGTGATGCCTTGTTCCTTGTAGACACCAAGTTGAATTACAGACATGACAGAAAGAGATCAGTAGACAGAAAGGTGGTTTATGCAATTGGTCAATTGTGCACACAATCCAGAGCCCAAATTGAGTCAATGTACTAGATGAGAGTAAAACAAAAAATATGTATTTTTTTTTTTATTCTAGACCATAAAAGATCTTTCAGTCTACAAATTACAGCTGATGCCGTATCATCCATGACTAGGAAGCCCGTCACAACACTGACACACGATTTTTCATAGAAGTAGGGTATGAAATGTTGGGGACACGTCGACTAAAATAATATTCAAAAAAATTCTTTATTACTTTTTATAGTCTTTATATTTTTTACACTTTAAAATAGTGCAGGTCTTTTTGCAATGAAGTTAAAACTGCATGGGTCATTTTGCAATTATAGTTAAATCACATGGCCTTTTTAGGAGTAAAAAAATTGGGCCTTTCCATAATCTTTATCACTTTCAACTATAAAAATGTTTTAAGAATGGTAAAACCAGGTTTTTAATTTCAGTGCTGATCATACTTTTAGTCTTTAGGGCTGAAATTGCTTTAGTTCAAAAACATGCTTATAATTTTTAGGGTTAGATATGCCAAAGCTGTCTCCCTTCCCTCTCCCTCTTCTAGTTACTTCACATCCAGCCTCTTCCATGCCTCTCGCTGACGGCCTCTTCTAAGTTAGTTTCTATCTATTTACTTTTTCTTTATTTCTTGTCTAGTCTTTTCTTTTGATTTATTTAGTTTAAATTTATCTTCACCGATTCGAGTAACATGTCTATATGGCCTACTGAATGATTGCCTTATTACGAGCTAAAGCTACTAATGTTGGCAAAAATTGTCACCACACAACGAATGCAATGAAGAAAACTAGATACAAATTTATGTGGTCCAATCTACATCAATGGGAGAGAGCGAGTTAGCTCACTATAAGATCGTCAAATTACACTTGCTCTTCATTCTCGACTTTGGCAGGTAATGATTATTTTATTGCCTTAAACATTATATCTCCTTCCACACAATTACTGATTCTTTTTCTGAATCAAGCAGCTTGTGCCTTTATTTTCTTTCCTTTTGCAGCTCAAAACACGGGGTTCCCTGGAAACCTATTGCAACCCACATTCTTTTCGTCTTTTTTTTTTTAAAATAAGTTTCAGTCAAAATTTCCAATAATTAAAGCACTAATAACTTTAGATATTCGTTTTTCGATAACTGGATATATTCTTCTTGACTTTCTTACCTACTAAAAGGCCAAAATCCATGCTAAGAAGGTAAGATAGCCAAACATTTTGTTTCAACGCGGAAGTAATAGCTGCCCAGCTCTATCTACCCATCCTTAACCTTGGAGAACCTCCAATCGAAAATCAAATAGTTTAAGTTTAAAGATTCATCAGCTATATATTTATATTAAATCTTTATACATATAAAGTTTCTATAGCACGGATTCATTTCCTCATACACAAAACATTAACCACCAAAATGTTCCAGATTAGATAAGACACAAAAAACTCAGCTTAGTACATTGCAAATCCGAAAGTTGTTCACATGTCTATCATGTTCATATTTTCTTAGTTTTCTTTCCTTTTCTTGTTCAAGTAATGATTCTCGCGATCCCAGTACGTGATATGCCTTTCGAAGTTTTCTTTTCTCCCTAATACGGTGATACAAGGAACAGGTTTAGTAAATGAAAAAAAAAAAAAAAAAATTAGAAGCAAACTGATGGAGATAGAGATAAGAGTTTAATTCCAATTAGATTAGATAAGAATAGTTTTGATATTTTGATACAATTCTAGTTTATTAGAAGTTCGTTTGATTTTATTTTATTTTA
>CAIGRB010173990.1:0-10251 GCA_903798255.1 Fraxinus quadrangulata
TCGTCGAAATAGTCGTCGGAATCAGAGCAATCACCAGAATCGGAGTAGTCGTTGGAGAAATGAATTTTTCCCTAAATTATAGGCAATTCAAAACTTACAATAAGTTTAATTTTCAAAACTCAAATGATAACTAAATATTTTATTAATTAATTATATTAAGATCACAATTATACAATTAATAGTCACAATTATATACTTAAGGTTACAACTTATTTATTTGTCACGTATTATCAAATTAATTGATCACAAAATTTATTTATTTGTTACAAATCACAAATTTTATATGTCACAATTTATTTGTGGTCATATATTTTTAAATTTTTAGGTCGCATATTATTCATTGATAACAAATTATCGGTCAGATATTCTTTATTGGTCACAAAATATCCAATTTATTTGTCACAATCTCAAATAATTGGTCACATATTATTTATCTTTAATATATTAAATATCGCATGAAGTGAGAATCATTTTCTGGACGATTTTAGCCCTACTACAATTGAATTATTTCAATAGCACATTTACTTTTCGTTTTTCAATATATATTTAATTGAATATTAATTATTAAACATGCACACAAATACATAATTGAATTGTACGTGAACAATCAGATTAATTCATGAACATGGAATTTAATTAGTTTGAATCAATGAATATAAAAAAAGAATAATGTATACATTTAAACAAAAAGGGTATAAGTGAACCAATATGAAATTTAATTAATTTGAATTAATAGATATAGAAAATAATAATTTATATACATTTAAACAAAGGAGGTTGTACACGAACCAACATAAAATTTAATTAATTTGAATCAATGAATATAGGAAAAGAATAATTTACATACATTTAGACAAATAGCGTTATATCATATATTAAATGAATAATATTGAAATTAAATAAGTGTACATAAACTTGAATAATTTATATGCTCCTATAATAATTGAATAGCTCACAAATTATGTGATCTTTAATAATTTATATTTTCTAGAATAATTTATGATAAAATGAATAATTTTGAAAATAAATACGTGTTCATGAACTTGAATAATTTATTTACTCCTAAAATAATTGAATAGATCTCAAAACATATGTACATGAACTTGATGGCTTAATGTTATGTTTAATATATCCATAAATATATATTAATTAGTATACATGCACATACAAAAATTGTAGTATTTCTAGAGTAATAGAATAGTACCCAAATATATAAAGTGTACGTGCATGAATTTGAATAATTAATTGATTGAATTATAGTAGGATATATATAAATTAATGTTAATTATTATCATACATATAAATAAATAATTGAATTGAACAAAATGTTCATTTCACATAAACAGTTTTTTTAACTATTTTTTATATTCAATGATTTTCAAATATCATTTTTACAGCGTTTATATAGTATTTTAAAATAACGTGCAACACACGTTTAGCTGTGACTAGTTGATCACAAATGAACCAATTAATTGGTCACAAACAATCAAATAATTGGTCACAAACACCCACTGCCACGACCACTGTAGACTAGCACTGTCGCCCGCCACCACCAAAATCTGGAAGCCGCCACCACCACCACTCCAAAACCAAGCCTCACCACAATCAACCACCTTCACAAACCACTTGTAGCACCATCGTCGCAACCACCATCCCAACAAAAAAAATCCTCAAACCTACAGCCACCATCCCCACCTCACCACAACCACTACCCCAACAAAAAAATTCCCAAACTCACAACCACCACCCCCACCACACCATTACCACAGTTTGTATCTACAAATCACCACCACCACCACCTCCTCCTCAAATCTACCTTCTTCACCTCTATCACACTACCACACCACACCACACCACAACACAATCATCAACACAACACACAACAAATCAAGAGAAAATTAAAGAGAAAATGGAAAGAAAACGCCGTTGCATACGAAGCATCAGCGATGCACATCGTCGTTGCTTCGTGCTCAGCGACGAATCACCTCTACGCATAAAGAAGCGACGATCCTTGCTTCATGTGCAGCAGCGTCACGCTTTGCCGAATACTTCGTGCGGCACTAGGCGACGCGCCTATCCCGCGAGGTGCCGAAGCTACCAGTCGCCGATGAATATGTGAGATGATGAAGCAAAATGGATTTGTGTGAAATGAATGAGATGGTGTAAAATGAATTATGGTTTGTTGGGGTGGGTGGATTGATGGTGATAAGTTAATTAATTTAACAATATTAAAAATAAATTATGATCTTAGTCATAATTAACAAAACAATCACTTTAAAGTTAATTTATATTAAATTAATTTTAATATTATATTTTTTCTCAAAATTATTTTTAGTCGTACATTTTATTGAACGAACAATTTTTCTCACTTTATAACACAACTTCTTCGAAATAATTTTTTTTTATCACTTGAAAAAAATCTATATCACACAGGCTTTTAATTTTTTAGTCGCAAGTTGTTGTCTCCTGTAAAAAAACCCTGTCTATTTATGTTGTTAACTATTGTAGAAATAATAAATAATTCTGTTTTTAATAATGACATAGAGACAAAGTAGGGGTGGGAACACATGAGAAAGAGTGCAAGTCTCCGAGTCACTCGGATTCAACTCACGCCGACCGCTTTTTAAGCTAAAATAAAGACAAATTCATCTGCATTTCACCGAAATTTACTTTAAATTAAGTCACGTATAGTACAAGATAATCCGATCACCTTATCTTTTTCTATCTATAAATATCCCAGTCTTCGCTTCAGTCTTCTACATTTTATTCGCTAAAGTCTAGACAGAGAAAGTGCTTGGCTGCTTGTGTGTGAGAGAGAGCTGGTCTCGGTTTTCTGGGATACTGTAAGTTTTTTTTTTCTCGCGTCTCTCGTTTTCTCGTTCCTGTTTACAGTTTTTCTCCTTTGATTTATAATTGATTATTGATGTGTGTCGTTTCTCCGGCATGTTTTGATGGTTGAATAGTTTAATTAAGGAAGAAGAATTATTTTTTGTTTTTTTTTTAATTTAAATAAATATGAAGGCTGGGCTGTTGGGGTTTGATTTATTTTAGTACTTTATATGTGGAATTTTAGTAGATAAGCACTAGTATTTTAATCAATGATAAAGCTAAAGCTAAAGCTATGGTTTAAAGATCTCAGCTTTAACAAAATCTGCAGATCTGTTTTCAGTCTTCCTGTTGACTCTGTTGATGGTGGTTTGTTTTGTGTAACCCAAATTTTTTTTTGAAGAAAACAAAGAAATTGATCCGTTACTATGGACGAAGAGTCTAGTACAGGAGAGAAATTAAATTTGGAATTTAGGTTAAAAAAATAGTGAATTTTGCTGTTTATCGATATTTTGGGATGAAACCATCTTTCTTTTTTCTCCAACTCATTTCCTGATCATCAGACCAAATGATTATTATCAGAAGAGTGCACAAATTATGCCAGGCACAAATGTTTGAAGTAATTTTGGATTTTAAAATCGTGTAGTTTTGTTAGTTGCTAAGCTTTTATTTCTTCAAAAGACATAAAAGTTAATATCAATTGATTATTTTTCCTATTTTAAATACTGTTGAAATAAATAAATACTTATTTCCAACCTTGACCTTGTAAATAACTTATCTAAGTCAACTTTTTAACCTTAGCCTAGCAGGCTCAGATTCTCCATTGAATTTGACAGTTCTCATCTTGTTGGGCCTGCAGAACGTCCAGGTTGTGGTACCCGGAGTCTGGAATTCTTTTAAGGATCAAAATTTCTGATCAATAGAAGCAATGGAGGTATTTGGAAAATCTATGGTAGCCGTGCCTACAAATGTTATTTATCTGTCGAGTATTCTTGGCCAAGATGGGCCTAATATTGTTCACAAGTGTGATTGGAAATGTGAGAATGAACTTGTGTGTGGAAACATGTACCGCTGCAGACTAACCGGACTGACGCACATTTGTGACAAAAACTGTAACCAAAGAATTTTGTATGATAACCATAGCTCTCTTTGCAGAGTGAGCAAGCAGATTTTCCCATTAACACCGACTGAGCAACAGGCTGTGAGAGGTATTCGGAGGAAGCTCGAAGTCGAGAGTTCCCCTTCTGATAGTTGTTCTTTTAAGCGCAGAAGGGATGCACAAAATTGTCCCTCGCCATTTGAGAGATCGTTCTCTTCTGTTAATCCCATTTGCAGTCAAATTGGAGATGGCATGGATATGAACTAGATATTATAACTGCTAGTTGCCCTTCCTTTTCAACTTTTTTCGCTCTTTGAATTTTTACTTTTTTGAAAACAAGTATGGAGTAATTGAACTTGATGAGTACTTCAATGGCGGACTGGATTGTCCTGCCTCTATGTAGGAACACTTTATATTCAGCTTTACTTTATTGAGTTCTAGCTCTTCAATAACATAACTCTTTCTAGAAAACGTGGAATGCTATATCCCATGACTAATTTTGAGGCTCGTGTTGCACCATACAGCACCTTGCATCTTGAAATATAACTACTGGGTTATATTATAGAGATTGTGCAGTTCTAACTATGTATGCTCTGTACTTCGGCAACCCTTTGATTATTTGTTGCATTTAGTTCAGTTTATTAGGAATCTTATATTATGGCGTTACAGAATCTTTCTTTATGTTGTTAATTGATTCAGCGATTTCGCTTGATTAGTACAGAAATGTTAAATGTATATTGATCTTTATTCAGGAAGCATTGAATTTCTTCCGTGGATTGTAATTAATTAGTCTATTGAAGCATTTACACTTTGTTAGTTGTGGAAAAATATCCTTGTATTTCGTTGTTCAACTTCTAATTTGTGACCCAGGTTGAGCAGGGCAGAGAAGCTTCTTAATTATTCTTGCACATGAAGCTTCTTAATTATTCTTGCACATTCTCTTTCTGTTTTCATGTTCTCTACATTGGATCCTAAAGTTAATATTGTTTTTGCAGGGGTTGAAGCATGTCGTACAGGACAGTTTAAATATAGCTTATCATGTTTTTTAGTAGTGGTATTTAATTGCTGGATTGTAGAAGTTTCTAATTATTTGTCTTTCCTTTTTATGCAGGAGGAAAGTTTACTCTTTTGAGTTACAACAAAGAAACGTGACACTAAGTATGCTGCTGAATCAATAATATCAATCAATGCAAGACTAAAAAGGATTTTATTGACAATTGGAGTTGCCATCCCTGTAGGCTTCACTTCACTGTTCAGATCATCATTGTTGGCGGAAGAATTTCTGTTATTAGTTGAAGACATTGGCTGAAGAATTTCTGGAAGCATTCTCATTAGCTCTGAAAAATCCCACAAAGGCAAGGCTTTCATTGCAGTAAATAACTTGACTGGAAAGTTGTGTGTTTGTTATTCTCATCTCCTTACACAAGCCTTTCTTTCTTTAAAACATAAGATTGTCATATAATGAGTTTTCCCTATCTGAGAATGAATAATGCTACTTGTAAATAATAAGTTACATAATGGTTTACATATAGATTAGGTGTCAAAAAGAGAGTGAGGAAGTGGGGTTTTTTTTTTGGTTGATGACGGGATCATATTTCGCCACATCATGTGTAGCACATCCGATCTGGGAATACGGAGACTGGAGTCACAGTCGCCTCTGACCGCTACTCCTCGTCTTTGTTGTTCTATTCAGCCTACCTTTCGAAGCTTGCTTTGGATATGGAACATGAAGGGCGAGGTACTTCGTTCTTATACACGAGTAATCTTAGAGGAGGCTGTGGTATGGATGAATTTGTTTTTACAGCGTGTTGACAAAAAGATTGAAGTTACTTTGTAATATTGTCCTGTTGTGATCGATTGTAACACTGAATATCTGCTGGCATTGGTCATTTGTGAATGGAAAGATTATGGTATTCGTGAATTTATACAACTCTTTCATATCCATTTGTTTGATCTTATTGTACTGAAATTGTCTCTGTCAAGGGCTTACAACTAAGAGGTCAAAACACGCGCCGAAGTTCATATCCCATAATTATGTTATTGAATATGTTAGTCGAGAACCATGATTCATCAAGTTGGCAAGTTGCATTAAAATGACACTAATGGGAGAGAGATAATTGGTGGTTGAAGTAATGTAGTTGTTGGATTCCTTGCGACTTTCACCTATCTAGAAAGAGTTGGTATACAGAAATTCAAAATCCTAAGAAAAAAACCAAGTTTCTTTATTCGTCGTCCTCTTGTTATTCAACAAGGTTTCAAAATCTTGATATCTTGCACCTAGAATCTTTCTTTATGTATGATGACTATTGTTATCACCGTGACTTTAGTTAAATTTAAGCATGCTATACTTAGTTAAATGGGTTAAACTATTTGTACATAATGGATTACCCCCTCTCACATAATGCGCGAGGCCAACGTATATTTAAAAATTTCGACAATGTGGTCTCCATTCCCATTGTGAGTAGTGGGTAAAAAATCGGTAAAAAAATTCGGTACATATAATATAATCCTAGTTAAATTGGGAGAAGCACTTAATTGACAAGGGGATTTTCAATCCTTTGCTAGAACTAGAAAGGCTACCTCGACCACTTATCCGATTTCTCAGTTTTCCTGCAATCATTGCCATTGGATGAACAGGACTCTTCCTTCATGTGGGTTCTCACTCAAACGAAATAGATAATGTTAATAATATTTCTCTTTTCATTGGATTGGAGTGAATAGGACAGTAGACGACTATCTCACATGTTGGTTAATCTTAATAGTTTAAATTCCTGTCCAATCCAATGTAACGAGCATGCGATTAGAGAGAGAGCTTTTTTAAAGAAACCGATACTTTGCTCCATACTTGAGCGAGTAAATAATGGATTTCAATACATCTTCTTGTTGAAGAATGAAGACAATAGGTTCCCAGTTTTTTAATATTAGCACAATAAACCTTTTTGAGGAATCTGCAGTAGCCTTTTCAATTGGTAGTATCTTTTATGCATTCCAAGATTATTGTTTAGTTTAAAGCAAAGAATTGCTTCAAATTTTGGCGATCCAAGATAAAAGAAATCCTAAACCCAAAACTATAATCTTGTGGCTGATGAATTTTGCAAAGCAACGAATGGATTCAACATTTTGAAATTCTTTCATTGAATTTTTCCAGGGTACAAATATGTTGCAGAAAGGTAGGGCTAATTTCCCTCTATTTACCCCTCACCCACCACACCCTACCCACACCTACTTAATTCTCTTTAGAGCAAGAAATTGCCACCAGTAGGATACTTTAGATATGCTGATCATAGGACCTTGGAGACTGTACATTTCATCGATCGTCTTTTCCTTGTTTTCTTACTCTTTTGCTAGCACATTTACCATTATCAACAACTGTCCTCACACAATATGGCCTGGTACACTAGCCGGTGGAGGAACCCCTCAACTTCCATCAACCGGGTTTCAACTGGATTCTGGCCAAAGTATTGCAATCCCAAGTGTTCCAGGATGGTCCGGTCGCATATGGGGTCGGACGGGTTGCGCATTTGATACATCAGGTGTTGGCTCATGTCAAACAGGGGATTGTGGGGGAAGGCTGCAATGCGATGGCATGGGTGCCACACCTCCGGCGTCACTCTTTGAAATAACCTTTGGAGCTGGAGACGAGAAAGATTTCTACGATGTCAGTCTCGTCGATGGATACAATCTGCCACTGGTTGCGGCACCACGAGGAGTTCCCAGTGGATGCAATGCCACAGGCTGTGTTTCGAATGTCAACATGGGTAAGATCTGATCACTTCATCATAAAAACCATAACCTGTTAAGAGATTATTATTGTTGTTGTTGTTATTGTTATTGTTATTGTTATTGGATATCGAACAGGATGCCCGAAAGAACTTCAAGTGATCGGTAATGGTGAAGGTGAAGGTGGAAGCGAAGTTGTTGGCTGCAAGAGCGCGTGCGAGGCATTTGGACAAGACCAGTATTGCTGCAGTGGAGAATTTGCGAATCCTTCGACTTGCCGGCCGTCATTCTACTCAAATATCTTCAAGAGAGCATGTCCAAGAGCTTATAGCTATGCATTTGATGATGGAACCAGCACTTTCACTTGCAAGGCTAATGAATACGACATCATATTTTGTCCCGACAGCGGGTAATTATATCCCAAATTCTTCTCCTTGTTTCAGCGTTTGTGTTTGTTGAGGATTAAACCTGAATACTAGTTACGAAATTATTAATAAGCAAAACAAAATTAGAAACACAAGGCACACACAAATTTGTATGACCCTATGACCATCCTCAACCTTCCTACGAAGGTTGATTCGCAGTCGAAGGGACAATAGAACAATATGATTGGGTTCCAGGCATTTATTTTTTATTTTGTTTCGGTTATTAAATGGGGCTAATGCTAATTTGCAATGCAGGATGAAAAGACCGAACGGTGCTTTAACAGCTTCGCCAATGAAAGAAAGAAGAAGAAACAGGGAGATTGCTGGGATGGTTTCATCTGCAACAATTCTCACACCCTTCAAAATCTCAATGTTTATTCTCATTTTCGCTTTGTATTTCTAGACATCTGATACATTTTCAGCCTTGGTTCTTTCGAAAATGGTACATGGAGAGAGAAACTACCTGTGCATTCAAGAACAGGCTGTAAATATATCAGAAGTCACAGCCAATTGTAAAGAATATTATGCTAATTCTGCAGAAAGAATATAAGTGTGATTGTATTTCTTGAGTACTGCTTGTTTGGATTTCCTCTTTCATTGTCGATGCTTACGGGTTTTGCTAGACCAATATGGATTCGATAAGGATCAAAGAAGAAAATGTAAGTTACTCTATAGGGATAGGATAAAGGAAGAAAAAGCAAGTTAATAAGGTCGACAAGATCGAACCTATTAGCCTATTGGATAATATTAAAAAAAAAAAAATTAAATTAAATGTTGTTTGTAGTGCTGGTGAGCCAAACAAACACAATATTGTAGGAAACAAACACAATATCGTTCATTTTCGATCATTTGACAATTTAACACTACTTATATATAAGTAGTATTTGGTCAAACTAAAAGTTGTTTGTAGTACTGGTGAGCCAAACATTACTGAATTTAACAACCGAAAGTGTTGGAATAATTTACTTCAATTAAATATTTAAGTAGGGTGTGGTTGAGCCACGTTATTTTGAAAAAATGCATTTTGAAATAATAGATTGATGGAGAATGTATAGTTGAAAAATAAGGAAAAGTTATTGTGTGATAGAAAATATTATTTTATTAAAGAATCTATGATTGAAAATGAGTAGAAGAATGAGAATGAAAATTTTAATGTAGCTCAAATAGGGGCTTAAAAGAAAGTTACTATTTTTGGAAACTAAATTATCTTAATATTAAAATAAGAAATGTTTATCAAGTATATGGCTAAAAGTCCTCTAGGTGAAAATGAGAGAGAGATCTTGTGTGAACCGAGAGAGTTGATTATCAAGCAACTGTGGGAATAGTGAAACAAGTGGTCCTCCTGCGTGAAAATTCATGTATGAACGCAGAGAGTTGATTATCAAGCGATTGGGAGAATAGTGAAACAACTGGATATGCAAATTTCAATTATTTTGGCTTCCAAATCTTGACTTTTTTTTATTTTGTTGAACGGGATAGCAAATTGACCTTAGGCCTACTATATCAACTCCGTGTCTGTTAGTGTGGATCAACTCGGTCCTGTTTTTCTAACTTGACATGGGTTCTTGCTTGATATTAATCGGGTTGAGTTGTCGTTACAAACATTTGGGACGAGTTTAACAAGATATTCTAAGCTTAGTTATGATATTTGATTATGTCAAATTTAAATACATACCCCGTAAGTAACTCGAAGTTGAGAAATGAATGATTATAATATTAGCAATGAATATTGGACATTCAAATTTGCTGTAATCCAAAAATGTATATGGGCTTGAGGCTCAGTTCGAGGAAGATCTTGCGTATGATTAGCTAATTGGGGACAATATTTTATTCAAGTAATTGGCCTGAAAAGATAATCAACCTATAAAAAGTTGGCAGGCAACTATAATGAGAAAACCTGATAGATATAGTCCTCTTCAATTTTTCCAAATTTCTTCTTCTAGAGGAAACTAGATAGCAAATTTTAATGCTTGAAAATGGGTATCACAATGTCAAGACAATTGACTTTCTCAAATTCACTTGTCGTGCTTTACACGTAAGTTTCAAAGCTAGTTTGTGCATTTCGCTGCGGCACACAATATTTGCCACTCAATGGCATCAATGGCCAACTTCTTTGGTCATATTAAATTAAAATTAATTTTGTCTACACACTACTGTCTGTTTCTTATATCAAAATAATGG
>CAIGRB010173990.1:10629-53938 GCA_903798255.1 Fraxinus quadrangulata
CTATTCACATCTTGTTAACACCTCTATTCGTGGATTAATTTTAGTGAAAATTACATAAATCTAGGTATTTAGACTTCAAAGTTTAAAAATCGGGTGTGAATATTTTTCAATCAAAATTCAGGTATTGAATTAATAATTAAATATTATACCCATCCAAACCCTAATTTTATTTCATTTCTCTCCATTCTCTCTCTTCATTTCTCTTCCTCTTCTCTCTCTCCGGCAACCGACAACCCATTCAAACTTCGGCAACTCGCCGCTGCAGCAACCCTTCGTTTCTCTACTACAGTCGTCAATGTAGCAACACGCAAGAATGGTGATCAGGGTAATGACAGATCTGGTTGTCACGTTGATTGCAGTGATGGTGGTGGAACCGGTTTGTTGTTGGAAATGGTATTTTGTGGTGGTGGCTGAAAATGGTGGTGGTTGTGGAGTGTTGGCCGTGAGGTTACGGTGGTTGTGGTGTGTTGGGTGGTGGATCTGGTGGTCGCGGTGATGTGTGGTTGCATTGATGGTTGTATGGTGGTTGTGGAGTGTTGGCTGTGTTGGGTGGTGGATCTTGTAGTTGCGGTAAGGTGTGGTCGTGGTGATGGTGGTTGTAGTGGATCTGGTGGTCGCAATGATGGTGGCTAGATCTGGTTTGGATCTTATTTGTTGTTGAAAATGGTAGTTGTGCTGATGGCTGAAAATGGTGGTGACGGCGACGATGACGACGACGATGGTGAAGGCGACGACGACGCTGTGAGGTAATGGCGGTTTATGGAGTGTTGGCTGTTGGTGGTTGTAGGTGGAGGTAGAGGTGGTGTGTGGTGTTGGAGCAGGTGTTTGTGGGGGTGACGACGATGATGTGTGGATAGTCATGGCGTCGTTTTCGATGGCGACGGTGGTGCGTTTCTGTTGTTGGTGACGGTGGTGCGTTTCTGTGGTGGTGATGGTGTGTTGTTGGTGGGGGCGGTGGTGGGATAACGTTTGTGACCAATTATTTGTTTAATTTGTAACCAAGTATTGGTGGTGGATCGGGATCGATGGTGGGGTGTTTGGTGTATGTGACCAACTATTTGATTTATTGTGACTAACCATTAAACCGAGACCTTAAAATTCGATAATTTGTGACTAAAAAATAATTTGTGACCAACAAATTTGAAAATATGTAACTGTAACCTATAATTGTTTTTGATATATAACCAGTGAAATAAATTGTGACGTATAAATTTTTTTTATTTGTGACCTCAAAGTAATTTGTGACCAATAAATAAGTTGTGACCTATAATTATGTACATGTGACCATTAATTGTATAATTGTGAATTTATTATATTTAAATAATAATTATTTTTAATTAATTAACTAAATACCCGAGTTTTGCATTTTTAAACTTAATATCTGATTTTATTAATAATTGTTTTTAATTAATTAACTAAATACATGAGTTTTGTATTTTTTAAATTTAATACCTGATTTTTGTAATCGTGGAACTTAATGCTTGTGAACTATTCCCTTAATTTTACAATAAATTTGTCTTTTATTTCTAAACAGATTTAAGTATTGGACCAGTTGTTGTTCGGGGCCAGTACAACCAGTGGCGCCCCCTATAGGTAGGGGCCCATTCCCATGTGGCCTGTACAACCAGTTTATTCTTAAGTATTTTATGAACTTAATGTTTGACCAACTTAAAAGCTAACCTATAAAATACAAAACCTTTCTTTTCCTTCATCTGTTCATCAAATCTACCTGCTGCAGATGATTTTGGATCAAATCTAGTCCATGGTTAATTTATATGATTTTGTTTTCCAAATTACTGAATTGTGGAAGAAGTGATCATGAGAAAGAATAAAGTATAAACAGGCATAAAACGAAAGAAGAAAAATATAATTAACATCATCAATAATCAAACCATACACAAATCTCCCATCAAGAAAACTTTGGAGATGTTGAGAGCATTATGTACAAAAATCCAATGGATTATTTGAAACACCCTTGAATCATAAATGAAAGCAAAAATAAGTAAAAGGCTACAAGTGCTTTTATTCATAATTGATTAACGGTGCAAGATCATTGAGAACTGGAGACAGAATTAATGGTGGCTTGTTGAAGAAGTTTTTGTGCAGCAGAAAGCTGCTCCATTAATGACATTAATCGGGCTCGGTAAGTCCGAGCCTGATCTACAGCTTCCGCCTCAAACTCGCCGAGTTGGGAGCAAAGCCGCTCCTCCGCTTCCTCCGCCACCCTCAGCCGCTCCCACGTTCTTTGCAATTCTTGTTTCATATTCTCTTCTCTTTCCAGGCTCCTTTTTAATTCCTTTTCCAACTCCTCGTTTCTCTTGTTCAACACCTCGAGCTCTACCAATGCCGGCAGCTCACCGCGGTGCTGCGGTTTCGATTGTGCGGCAGAGACGGCGATGGCAGGAGCCATTTTTGCACCAAATTGATGAGAAAAAAAATTCAGAGCGAAATTAATTGGCTTTAGCCTTTAGTGTTCAGACTAATGAAGTATTGTGGTTTTGGATATCATATGTTACATACAAGGGATATTATAGGCTATAACGGGTATGTCCAGGTTCAACGTACCTGATTGGTTTTCAGGGTGAAAAAGTCTTATGCGTGGCATTGTAGGTTTGTAATAAATAATTTACGAATCCAGATTCAAGTCCAAAGCTGTGTATTTTGTTATGCTTAGCTCAATTAAAAGTTTAACAGCGCATAGAATTTAGTTTAACGGCCAATCTAGATAATCAAATTATTGGTAATATTTATTATTAAAATAAGATGATTTAACATGATATTAGATAACGTAAGACAAAAGATTTAAGCATTATTGTATTGAACTTTGAAAGTTATGGGATGTAAATATTTGATAATGGGCATATTTACATCCTATATGTGGCACGATCTCATTGAAAATACAACATAAATAATTATATAAAAAATTATAAATTCCTTCTGTTGGTGACAATTTATATCGCTCTCGTTAGTAGCCACTCCTTACCTCGTTAGTAGCCACTTCTTACCACAACTTACGATATGCCAATCCCACAAATCCTTATTGAGGCGTTATAATCGGAATTGAATTCTATCATGTTAAATATTATGTGCTATTTGGTGGTGTATTTGCAATTGATTAATAAAGTGTTGAATGGTATGAGATTATATTTTTTCTATTTTTGCTAGATATTGGGAAGATATTTTGTATTGTATTATATTGTTCACAATTTTATGAAAAATGATATAGGTTGAACGAACCCGAACCGACTATTCGAGATTGATTATTTTAGTAATTATGTGAACCCGAATGATTCCATATACGAAATATTCGAAGTGTAATCAGGGGTGGATCCATGATCGTGTTTTTTTTTTTTTAACATGGGCAAATAGGTAAAAAAAAAAAAAAATAGGTAAAAAAAAAAAATTATGTTTTTTTTCACCTAGTGGGTTGGTGTTATTGAATCCTATCAACATCAGCTGTGTAATCAAAATAAATGCAAGGAAATTAGACATCACTATATGTGCTTTTTCAAACTCTGGTATACATAATTTTCAATTACTCTACGAAGGAAAACTTCAACTTCCCAAATCTATCTAGTTCTTGATGTAGAAAAGCCTATTGATTTGAAATTTTCTCGAAGCATCTTTATAAGATTTTTCAAAAGTGAAATGCTCTTTATTTTGAAGAGTCCAACCCTTAAAATTATACTACGAGTGATTCTTCAAATTAATATTTTAAAATAGAGAATGAGTTACAAATTTACTCTTACAATTAAATTCATTCGAAATATTTTAATTTTTAATGCTACATGTATTGATCCAATTAAATTGCAATACAAAGAAAGTGAAGGGAAATAATATAATAATTTAAAGTTAATGGAAATAAAAGATATGGAGAAATAATAAATACATATTGAAAGTGGTAAAATTAAGCGTTAAGACAGAGAAGTGTTGGAGAATTTAAAATTTTTTACTCTCTACATTTATAGATATTTTTTAAAAATAGAGACCCTTCGAGAAGCTCTCCCCACCCCATCCACCCTCGCCCTACCCTACCAGATGTGCATGTACACACTATGCCCCCATTTGGTAAATTTATAAAGAAGAATAATCGCGAGCCTCACGAGATGTAGTTATTAATATGTGGTCGAAATTAATATTTCAATTTCACTCAATTTATATTCCATTTATAAATTTATATACATAGAGTCAGAGTCAGAGTCAGAGTCAGAGGCATAGACATAGACATAGTAAGGAAGGACATTTTCTTTTCCTGAATAAATACATAAAAGTAATTTTTTACATATAAAAAATTTAAATGGACACGGAGGACAACACTTTGTCTCCTATCTCCGCCCCTGATTACAGAGGCTATAACTATAGAGGCAAGATTAAAGGATTGACATACGAAGTGATCGTGGTAAAAAAATGTATAGCTAGGAGATGATAGGATATAATAAAAGAGGTTTTTATTCGAAAAGTAACCATAGGTGATTTTATGCTTATTAGTAAATTTTATAATATAAATTGAATTTTACTCATAAGTACATTTTTTTACTCATACACAAATTTTGCACACATAAATGAATTTTTCACTTATGTAAGTAATTCATTGAAATGAATATAAACTTATAAGTGAATTTTTAATTATAATTAATTTTTTTTGCTTATGAGCGATTTTTTGGTTATAAGTTAGTTTTTATAAGTGAAAATCTTACCTATTATTAGTTATTACTTGTAAGTAATTTATTTAATTTAATTTAGTTTAACTAATATTTTTTAATTCATAATTTGATAGATAAATAATACAAACTAAACTCACTCTTACATAGCGTATTAATTTTATAATGTTGAATAAATGAAGATAAGCTCCCTGAATTAATTTAATTAAGGTACTAATTGCTTTAAACACCCAATAAAAGTTAATATAATTATTTTAATCCTTATTATTCTTAGGTGAATAATAAATGTAAAATATTTATTTTCCTTCTGGAGTTGTCTAATCCGATTGAATATTTTGTGGAGGGTGACAGTACATTGACGTAATTGCAAGATTCAAAATTAATGGTGTAGATGATGTTACATGGTATAATATTAAAAATAATGTACATATAACATGATCCATGTACCTCACCTTGACGTGTAAAACCTCTACAACCATCAAATTCCTTAATATATTCTCTCTTTCAAGTATGAAGATTATGTGGGCCTAAAATTTTTTTTCTATTTCGTCGCCACGAATTCTATAATGCTAGATCATTTGCAGAAGAATATTCTATTTAATATTCGATTTGAGGTTTGCATTTCTTGAAGTTCTCATCTAAAATTAAATTGGATTTTTACTTTTATGGCATGTAATTTAGACCTGATTAAGAAAAAGAGTCATATAAGCAAAATAAATTATTGTTACGTGATAACATTCCCTTAAATTATGACATTCATTATAAGTTAGAGTTAAATAAATTAAGAATAATACAGATACTCTTGACGGAATGTTGAAGTAAACGAAATTTGTTAAACTTATTATCGATTCAATAAACATGTTATAGAAGTTTGGTGTTCGCATTCGACTCTGATCCACTTTCAATGAACGAAAAAGGTGTTGAAAAATAACCTTACTGAATTCACATAATATATTTGAAAAAAATGAATATCGTCCACACTGAGGAAGTTATGAATTTCTCAATTTAGCACTCTATTTATGATTTTCTTTGGATGGTACTTGATTTTTGTATCGAACGGCAAGAAAAAGCCTAGTTAACGATTTGGCAAGTGTCCAAATACTGCAAGTCTTGGACAACCAATACTTGGAAGGAAATATTCGAACAAGATCCATGTGGGCAAATAAAAGGGAATTAGCCTCAATTCTCAACACTGGTATTAAAAACAGGTCTGGTTGTACAGAGTTATGGAGCACGAAAAAGAAGATATGATTGTCAATTATGACGAGAAATTTAACGAGAGAACAAGTACATGTCAGAATGCTTTGATTGAGTGTGGATTACGTAAAGCCTTGAAGGGGAAATCAACCCCAAGTCTTATGAAGGCACTAAACAATTCGGTATGAGCGACGAGCATTGGGAAGATATGGATACCAAAGCTGCAAATATGAAACGTTTCTGTTTGGAAAAAAAATGCTCTTACAAGTGTGTTAAATCTTATCGATTTTTTTAGCATCGTGATCAAGAACTACAGAAGCGGTGATATAAATTTTGGCCCCTTTTTTGATAAGGTGGAGACTGAGGAATATTTTTGCCTCGAAAGTTCCACTAAGAGAAAGGATCTCCATTGCAAATAAGGAAAAAAAATTCATCAATCAAGTACACATTTAACAACCTAAATTCTTTGAGATGCAACAACATTTTTCAAAAAAAAAAAAAATTCATTCAACACAAGTTAGTACGTATCCACGATAGAGGATCGATCATAGAAGAGCGCGCCTACGCCCCCATTAAGTGGTCGAAAAGGATGAATTTGTCTACTTGTACACCCCGTCACAATAGGGGGAGCCTTACCTCTCCAGCAATTCTCGCTTTCTTAAAAAAAAAACCTCAAAAAAATTCCAATTTTTACCCCATTTCTTTCATGGAATTCTCCGCTTGTCCCTTTTGTGATGTAGCAGTTCCGTACTTCCGTTTCTGGAACTCCAGAGGTATACTTTGCATTGGATTGTGTTTTGCTTCCATCAAATAAACAAATTTTCATTTCCACCATTATTACGTGTTTTTTGAATTCTTCGATTATATATTTCAATTAAATCTCGATTATACAGACTTGCTAATGATCACCGTTTATATGCACAAGAGAACTGTCGGTTTATTCGTGTATTAAACTTGAATTTTATTTCAAAATTTTTTGGTATATAATTAAGTGCTTGTTCATTCAAAAGTTGTTTGATTGCTCAATTTGTAACCTATCAGGCAATATAATGACCAAGTACTGAATAGGACTGGAGTCAGCATTGTTTTGGAGAAATGACCTGTTGCAGTGTTGCTGACCACAAAATGTTGTATATTGTTTCATCAATTTATTAGGAATAGTATATTAGCATTTGATAGCACGGACAGAAATGTTTGGAAGAAATAGAAAGGAAATCGTTTTATTGAAGGCTTGTGTTCGTTTGTAACATTACTTGTCTGTAATTTTCGATTAACATATTGGCATATTGCTTTGAAAAGCGGAGACACGGTATACCAATTACTGAGTTCAAATACTTTAATAGAAAAGAATAAGGAATCAGAAAAGTAATCATGTGTATGGAGGAAAGTAGCTGAAACTATACTAAAACAAGAACCGAGAATCTATATTTATATTATGCATCATGTTGGGATAAATTACATAATTAGTTTGTTTATTGAGTCTTCTTACTTGAGCTCTGGTGGTCAGACATTTTGCTATTTTACTTCTTGAAACATGCCATCTTTCTTGTACACATCAGTTATGGGTAGTTGCAATTTTAAATAACACGAGGAATTCCTAGTTATGATCAGGTTGACTATTCCGTAAACATATAGAAAGTTCCTGGGACAATCCCAAGAGCAGTTTTTTAAGGTGTGATGCCAAGGGAACTACCAGCAGACGGATAGATACTGATGAAAAATTTTGTTAGTTAGTAGAGACACTGATCAAGGAGAGCTTCTGTCAAGTTGAAGACGGCTTGATGGCTATGTTAGCTAAGTGTTTGGAATCAGACTCAAAGAATGCAGTGAGTATATTGTCTGGGTACATTGATCACTTTCAGAGTGCTGAATCAGAGGATATTGGGTGGAGGTGGCGAAATATTCAGATGCTTAGTTCTCATCTGCTTAAACAGAGACGAGAAGCAAGGGAGGTTCTGTATGGTGGTTTTGGGTTTGTACCCGATATTTCTTCCTTACAAAGATGGCTTGAAATTGCTTGGGAAAGAGGTTTTGATACACATGGCTCAAATGACTTTGATCATCAAATTTATGGAAAAGGAAATTGGATTGGAAACACAGAGTGTGCTGCACTTTTCCGCTCATTGGTCTTCGTGCCAGGATAGTAGATTTTTGTGGCAAGGATATAAAGGGTGATCAGGTTCTTTTTGACTGGGTTTGGAATTGCGTCTCTGGCAACAATCCCATCCAATATGGCAATCAGCGTGTTGTCTTCAGTGGGAAACCGTAAGTGAATTTCAATTAGTTTAAGGAGTCTTCTTGGATTGTTGGCTGCATATTGGCTGTCAAAATGCGTGCACTATTTCTATTTGTAAATTCACACTAATTAATGTTTATGAGATTTTTTGAGCAGGCCCTTAAAACATGACTGCCATTCAAGAACCATCATTGGCATCCAAGTTCGACATCAGATAAACGGTAAAAAACACTACAACTTACTAATCTTGGACCCTGCCAGTGTAAGTATACACAATTGCACTCTTATGAAAGTTTAGCTTGCATACTGTTTCTCATAAAATACCACGATCTGCTAATAGCTGTTCATGTGTATGTAATGTCAAGATTGCTTGCATTTTACTGGGCTTCAAATTGACATTCTGTGATTTGATAGTTTTCCTGTTGGCCAGGGCCCTGGATGAAGTAGGCGTGATAAATTGGCTATTGCGACACTTTTATATAATTTAGCATCAGATTCATTTCATTACTGGTGCACATGTTTTCAGTGAAATCTGTTCCCAGTTGTAGTTGCACTATGATTTGTGTGCTTTTGAGTCTTCAGAGTTCTGAACACTCTCTCTCAGGTTGAAATACACCTGGTTAAATAACAGTAGCGATTGCCTTTTTATGTAGTTGATATGTTGAAACCACAGCTACTCGCCTACTCCTATGGTTATATTGCTAAATTTTGAAATGCTCCTAATCAGAACATTTTCAAATATAGAATGTCATCAATTATGGTTGTTTGGGTTTCCAAGGCAGCCTCATAAGATCTTCATTCCGTTTCTAGATGCAAATGACCCAGTTTGTGAAAATAAAATTTATTCAGCAAGTATATAGATCACTTACTAGAAATTCTAGGGTGCTGGCAATTTCACTTTCTGAAATATTTTAATGATCGTCTTCCCAGAAAACAAGAGCTATGGAAAAATCACTTAAAAGACAATGGTGGATGGCAAAAGCTAACTAAAAGAGGTGTCCATACGCTAAAGAAAGATGAATATCAGGTTTCATGCATTTTTTCAATCTTGATTTTTCCTCATTCTGTTTTGATAAGATGGTAATGATGGTTTCTGTTTCAGTTGTGTTTTATTGATCCTGGAATTGCAAGCGGGGAGGAGCTGGAGAAGCTAAAGACCTTACACAGCATTCGTCTTGAATTTTAGTTGCAAATCTTGATTTGGTCTTTCAGTTCTACTTCTACACTTGATTAATCTGGTGAATAACAGCTGGTACATGTGAAAGTGAAACTCACAGTTAAAGCACAAGATGGCTCGTGATGAATTTCATTTTATTTCTATAAATGCTGGTATGTCAATAGTGTTTAGCTTTGGAGTGTGAAAAAACTTGAGTAAACTCCCTCAGATGCTGCTGTTAGGGTCGAATCCACCCTTGGTTATCGGGATCCAGCACGACCTTGGCCGTGTTAAGTCTGCAGGCTTCGCCTTTTTGTTTGTTTATCCTCAAAGTTTGCCCACCCGGACGGGTCCACACACTATCGAGCCACCAAAGAAATGTTTCCCACGACCCATTTCCAGCTGGCTATCATGTTGATTGTAACACAATCACAGCAGATAGAAGATGCATTGGACTATAATTGACATTATGGCCTCATGTCTCGGGGTCGATCAAATTGAGTGTTGTTTGACCAGACCCACCCTCGTTTTCCCATTAATTCGGCCCGTTTCCTTTTTCATTTTCTTATATTATATTTTTTAGTTAAAGGGAACTATATGCATCAAATTTTCAACTTATAACTGCGATTTCTTTATGAAATTTATATTTCTGATAGTGTGTTTGGTTTTCTTGAAAAACTTTGGTACCCGTTCAAGTAGATAATTAGATAATTTCTTGTCGAGACAAGTATTCTATGCAGTTATCATTAGTACTGTATCCTTGTTTGGTGTCCGTTGTTTTGAAACTTTTTTTTTTTTGCTATATGATCATTTTCAACCACACATTCACATAATAAAATCTTTTACGCATAAATTCAATTTTTTTTCTATATTTTAATCACATTCTCCTAAAATTACTATTCAATTTATTTATTTATTTTTAATAATGGACATAGTTTGTTGAGATGTTTCATGGTGGGTAATGATCAAACAAATAATAATGAATAATAAATAATTGTGTCGTATGCTATTATTATTGTAATATCGACAGCCATTTCTTTAGTGGGGCACCAATTCTTTTGAGATTTTAATTTTTTGAATAGTGATTGATGGAAGAATGTGTGGTGGAAAAGTTATGAAAAGTTTTAAATTTGTGTGTAATATTATTTTATTGGGAGAATGTGTGGTTAAAATGAAGAAAGAGAATGAGAATGAGTGCCAAACATGGGCTTATAAATAAGAATTGTCATTATAATATAATAAAGGGTGTGAAATGATTTTGTAGAAATAAATTAATGGACTATGTACATTTTGTATGTTGAAGTTGAAGATTAATTATTTAACAAACATGATTTCTCCTACCAATATACACACAGACCATACTGAGCACTGCTTCTGACTGATAAAATATACTCCAGTTGAATCTTGTGGCCCACACACAATTTTTTTGCTCCGCAGTTGAAGAATGGAAGATGAGGCTTCCTCTACTTCACACTTTAAACCACAGACTTAACATTTCTTTGGTAATCTGCAGATTTGCAGGCAAATCTGTTTTCTTATTTCCCTCCCGATTTTTAACATATAACCTAGTGATACTTTTCTATTATCATACATAACCTTGTACATAAAGAAAGAGCTTGTTTGTGGGGGTGGATATTGTTTCAAATGGAGAAATTAGACCAAAATTGGGATAAAAAAGAAGAGGAGGAAGAAGAAAATGAGGTTGCTTTGTTAAGAAGATCAAAGGCTTGCAACAATGGGCATGTGAATCAGTCATCAGACGCTGCAAATAGACCCGATAATGAATCAGTTGTTGTTAATGGGCAAAGAAAAGAGGAGCTTAATGGGATTCTTGAAAATGAAGCAGAAGCAGAAGATGGGTTGAAATCAGAATATTCCATTTACTATGATAAAGATGAAGGTTCATAATGTGCTTTCGGATTCTGAATCTTTATTGTTTTTAATTTGATAGCTTTTGGTTTTCTTTATCTTAGATTTGTTTAATTTATAATGCGCTACAGTTTACTCGAGCTGATTGGGTTTTGTATTTTCTTGGAAAATTGTATGTGTTCAGTCATGAATATGGTCGTTGATACCAAATGAAAATTTGTAAAAGAGAAGCACCAACAATAATGAATTGTCTGCCCAGTTTAGTAGAATCATAGTAAGTGGAAGTGGATGTTTGCTAAAAGTGAAGTGTGTGGGTTTGGGGTATTCGAGTCCAGTTTAAACTAAAATTGGAGAGCAGATCTGGGACGTGCAATAGTTTAAGTTTTTATTTAATTAAGATAACTGCCTTTAACGGAATAAAACAGATTTTCGACCAGCAAAAGAGGGACATTGCTGATTGCCCTTCGTAAATGTTCTAGTCTTGGCCGATTTCAGGTTGTTAAAATTATGTTTTTGTAATTGTTTTACAATTTGTCAAGTTTGACCTGCTGTAAATGCATTGTGCTTGATGAGCCTCTTCCACATTTACTCTCTATCTAGCTAATTGCCAAATCTTGTCAACAGGTTATTCCTTCCTCCGATACTCGCCCCAGTTTCATTACCTTATGCAACGGACTACTAGTAAATGATCAACTTGTCTGACATTTCCCCTTGAGTTATTTCTGATTTCATTTTCTTTATTTGAATTTGGCAGGATTTGTGACTACTATAATTGTAATTACTTTGGCCTAATTTATATTCCATATAGCTTTTAAGTTTCTATTATTTTTCATTAAATTGTATTGTATTCTAGAATAATACTTGCATTTTTACATTTAGACATATATTGCAAGTTGCAATGAGGGGTCCACTTAACATTTAATTTCAGGTGTTGAACTTCATTCTGGAGAACAACTAGTTGAGAAAAATCCTGGAGACAGATCAGACGTCTCAGACCAGAAATTTTATGTTCAGAAGAATTCTGTTTCTATAGTAAAGGATCGATATGAAGGAGATCAAGAGGATGACAACTGGTCAATTTCAAGTTCTTGGCCAACTGAAATATTATATCAAGAACATGGCACAACTTATGAGTCTTCGAAAGAGAGAAAATGTACTGACAATGACCTGATAAATGCAGACGATCTGGAAGTTACGGATTTAGATGTTGATAGAGTACTACGAGAGCAGACAACACATGATTTATATTGTCCTAATTGCAATTCATGTATCACCCGAAGGGTTATTCTTCGCAGAAGAAAGTGTACAGTTCGACTTCCTGATGAAGAGGGTAAACGTAGCAAACTAGGAACTGCAGCCAACTCCAAGTCGGATACTCGCTCTGCACAGGCAACAGGTAATCAAGGTCATCCAACAGATGGTATTGGTGTGGATGGTCGTCCAATACCAATAGCAGATGACGACGTTCATGACAGAGGGCCTGATTTATTCAGATGCTTATCATGCTTCAGCTTCTTCATTCCAATAGGTAGGAATACATTCACGGGGCTCAAAATTTAAAAAGTGTCAAATTTATATGTAGGCACACAAGACACTTGCCTGAATTGCTTATATATGCTGTGGGGTGGGACAATCTAATAAACATCAAAACACGTACTTCCATATAGTTATGATAGTTCGCTGAGAGGCAGGGAGATGGCTGCGGTCATTGTTCCCATGTAGATTTGCTTTCTCAACTGATATGTGAAGGCCAAACCCACTTGGACCTTTGTATCTCTAGAAACTTTTGATGCATCTGTTGAACCACCTCATCTAAAGGTTTAAGTAAGGAGAGTGGAGACAAATTTATTTATCTAAATTGTCTTCAATATGCCTCCTCTGCTGGATTTCTTTTTTTTTTTTATCGAAGGCCACATATGTGCAAAATTTTTGCAAATGGATGACAGTGCGACTTGAGTCAAAGACATTTTGCCTGCTCTAATAGCATGTTGAACTACCTCATATGAAAACTTGCGCGGTTAGAGAAGAAACAAAGTTATTTATTTAAATTTTCTTTAATGGTACCATGATGATTGTAATATGATACAGTAAAGCCTAAGTCATTGCACTCCGCACATGATAGGTACATTTTGCTAATAACGACCTGCTACTGAAAAACTTTTTGCATATCCAGTTTCTATTTTAATATCTTCAAGAACTCAACCTTTCTTCTGGACATTCAGTGAATGGGTTTAAGCTGTTCCGGATATTTGGAGAGAATGGTGCCAAAGAGAATGTGCAGGATGAGCAAATACCAAGTATGGAAAAAAATTGGTTGGCTTCCATATTTGCATCAAATAAGAAGGAAACATCAGTTGAACAAGGTATTGTTTTTCCATTACCAAATCAATTTTCTTACATACGAGGCATGGTACCTTTGCGCCTGTTGTAGGAAGTTTATAGAATGATGCCTTATATAAGTTTTGAAAAAACAATTATTTTTGCTTATTACATGTTTCCCCTTTTATGTTAAAATTCCAGAATGATGGGACCATGTTAAATATAAGAACTTTCTAGGACAAGTCAAAGAAGATGTCAATCTAGAAGGAACTCCTGTGCATAGTTTGACGCAAGAGCAGTTTTCCTTGAACAGGAAATCTGTAAAACTAGAATAAAATATTGTTAGAACCTTTCTAGGAGACTAACACTGTTCAATAAAGATGCAAAACGAAGTATGGTTGTTGTTTGAGAGTGAAATTCTGGAGTCGTCAAACTCAAAATAGCGAACTATCAATTAATTGAATAGTTATACTACTCGAGAATGAAGGGGACTTTAGCTAACGTGCTTTATGTGCTGATAAAAGTAAAACATTGAGAAGGGAAGGATTGAAGTTTTTCCTCCAGTCCTCTTGCAGATGTAGAAATCACATCCTCAGAACTAAGCGTGTTTAACTTAGTCTAAAGAAAATGTAATAGTACTTTTTTATAAAAGTGAAGTACTTTAGAAAAACTAAGCTTTGAACTAAAGTTACTTTTACCCTTTTTTTTAGCTCTACGTATTTTACTTATAAAAGAAAGTAGTATGAATTACATGTAACTATTTATTTAAAATTCACAGCTGCTTTCCCCTGCAGGAAGTAGCCTTGGTGATGAACGAAAAAGTGATATTGGACTCTTCCCATCACCCGACCTTGATTATCAGAGTGGTAAGTTGTCATTGATGCAAAAAGGTTCTTCACGATCTCATGTTTCTGAAGGAAGTGTAAGCAGCAATGGGATCAGTGAGTCTGTGGAAGGCAGAGAAACAATTCTACCTTCTTCAAGACAAGAGTGTGCATCTGGAAATGGGATAGTTGATGCAGAAGGCAAATCAGATAATGCAACTAAGAAGAAAGGTATGGAAAGCATTGAACTTTTGCTGTTATAGTCAGAATAAGACCTCATTAAATGTTGAGGTATTCAAAATTTCTCCTCTTCAAGTAGGAATTTAGCATTTCCCAGACAAATCCTTTTCGCAGAGCACTCAGTGCATGTTTGCGTACTAGACAAGACTGGACAGTGTATTGAACAAAATTTCAGCTTATTTTTCTTTATAAACGTTATCATTACACTCTATCCAATCCTCCTTACCAAACAGACCATGATTGTCTTCTTTATCATTCTATGAATCTACAAGTTATTTTTTTCCTGTGGTATAACAGATTCTACAGTTGAATGGTTTAAAGTAGATACCAACAATCAATTGAAGGAATCAAATCTTACCATTGTAGTTCAATATAATCACGAAAGTGGTGCACCAGTAACAACGCCTCCTAACTGTACTCAAGTTTCTATTGAAGATTCTGCACATGATGCTACCTCTGGATCTCTACAAGGTGGATCGAAGTTGCTGATTTCTTCAAATGAGAAAACTGTGACTCTTAAGGAATCAGACAACAGCCAAATACCTGATCAGACAATACAAAAAATAAAGGCAGGTAAATTTTTGACTTCAGAAAGGTAGATTGATAGGAAAACACTGTCCAGCATGCTAAATTCATCATGGAAAGCCTTTTATGATTTATAGGGATAAACAATAAAAAAATTTGAATTAAATTCAATATTTGAATATTGATATCATTCCTGTTAAGGCTACTACTTACTTATAAATGTGTATGAACTAATTGTTACGGTTTACTCAGAATTCATAGCTATCTTTCACATGCAGGAAGTAGTCTTAGACCAGATGAAGGGAAAAGTGATGTTGGACTAATCCCATCCTCTGACCTGGATTATCAGAATGGTAACTCGTCATTGATGCAAAAAGGCTCCTCACTAGCTCGTGTTT
The DNA here is from genome assembly GCA_903798255.1 of Fraxinus quadrangulata. Lineage (NCBI taxonomy): Eukaryota > Viridiplantae > Streptophyta > Magnoliopsida > Lamiales > Oleaceae > Fraxinus > Fraxinus quadrangulata. The sequence continues at coordinate 26,055 of CAIGRB010173990.1, forward strand.
CTGATGGACTCATAATTACTAACTGGACCAGTGAGTCTCTGGAAAGTAGAGATAAGATTCTACCTTCTTCAAGACAAGAGCCTGCATTTGGAAAAGCGACAATTGGTTTAGAAAATAAATCAGATAATCCAACAATAAAGAATAAAGGTACAGAATGAATTTGAACTTCTGCTTTTATAGTCAGAACATGACCTCATAAAGCGTCGAGGCATTGAGAAAATTAGCAACATGCTTTTCCTACTGATAATTTTTCTTTCTTCAGCATGTCTGCCTTTTTATTTTATAAATGATCTTCTGTTACAACAGATTCTACAGTTGTATCAGTAATGATGCCTTCTAGCAATGCTCAAGTTACTACTGGAGAATCTGCAGAGTATGCGACCTCTATGTCTCGACAAGGTGGATTGAAGTTGCTGATTTCTTCAAATGAGGAATCCATGAATTCTAGGGAATTAGACCACGGCCAAGTACCTGATCACACAACACAAAAAATAAAGGCAGGTAAAAGTTGACTTCATAAGGTACAGTTGTACGCATAAGTAGAAAACTGGGCAGGAAAACATTGTCCAGCATGTTAAATTTCATTACGGCATGTGATTTAACCTTGTATGATTCTTTTGTATGGATAAACAATAAAAAAATACTAATCTAATATTTGAATTTGATATCATGCCCGTTGGAAATTTAAAAGACGGCTTGTTTGCTCTTTTAAAATCCAGTAGGAATTTACAGCATTTCTATGATAAAATTGTTGATTGTTTCGTCTCTCTCTACCACTACGCTTTTCAATATTGTGCTTATAGAATAAAAAACTAGAATTATTTTTCAACTCTAGTAATTCATGCATGTTAAATGGTGAAACTACAGATGAGGAGGCTGTCACTAGGTTGCCAACACCAGTTTCAGCACTCAAAGAATCGGATGCAAATGGAAAAGTTAGTGTTTCATTGGAGTTTGCTCCTGAATATGAGCAACAAATTGGAGCCACAGTTCGTACTGAATCTGTAGTTGAAAGCAAAAATGCAAATTTCGATAGTAGCATTGATGGTATGTAACTCTTAAATATTTGATTTGCAATTATCAATCTTGTCTATCTCCAAAAAACAAAAAACTGCAGAAGTTATACTTCATTCATTAGATTATGGTGTAGGTTTTTGGACATGGATGTTTCATGAAATAATAACTTTGCCCTTAAATTAGCAGGTGGTATCCATCCTGCAGAAGTTACTCGACATATTATCACCGAAACCAAATGGGAAGTCCACACTGGGGAGCAACTGAAAGTCGACTGTATTTCATCGGTAAAAGATGTCTCATTTGCGCAAGGTAGACCAGTTAACATTATTGTAGATAATAATCAGGTGGCTGCAGATAATGGTTCAGGTATGTATTAATTACAAAATTAATAAAAAATTACTTATTCATGATTAAAGAAAAGAATGTTCACAGCCCTATGATATTAACTAAACTGGAAGATTTGATGCAGACAAGGATGCAATAATAAATGTAGACACGGGACCAATTGAAACAACAGCTTCTCAAAGGGCACAAGATGTACTTCTTCCTGCAGAAGCAGGATCTGCACTGCATTCGTCAACACAAACTCGTGTTACTGAACACATAGAAAGTGAACCAAGAAAGGCTTATGAAATCGAAGTAATTAAAAGCATAGTGTATGGTGGGTTAGCCGAGTCAATTTCTAGCCTAAGTGTTGTATCCTCAGCAGCTGGTGGGAATGCTGCTACATGTAAGTGGATTTTAATTTCTAGAGGACATATCAAATGTTTTCCAACATTTCAACTACTTTCCCATCTCCTATGATTCATCTCAATTTCATATCAGATGTTTGCCAACATTAACTAAATCTCTGTTTTGATTTTTGAGTACTGGGTAAGACTAAACATTATAATGAACAAGATTTTAGCTTAATTTTCTCCCTCAATACTGTCTAGTACTATTTAATCCTCCCTGCCATAAGTATCCAACTGATTCCAAATTGTATATCATGCAATAACAAAACCTTTCTATCAGACAAGTATAGCACATCACGCACCTCAGTGAGAAGCTATTATTTCTTGCTCGCCAAATTGTTACATAGTTTTGCTAAAGCTTCAGGACAAGTACACTTTCTTTGTTTTTTCGATGCTAAATCTTCTGATTTATGTTAGAAGAATTCACTTTTTCACCTATGTTTTCTGTTGAGTCCTGATCTGTGACTAAATTTATTCGTTTCATGGCAGTGAATATTTTAGCTCTGGGGATGGCTAATGTGATTGGTGGACTTTTCATCATTGGTCACAATGTAAGTAGTTTTATTGTTTTAATTAATCAGGATTTGTTAGATATTTCACAGCTTTATTTAGGAAGATCAGCAGTGGGACAAATCTTTGATGTCTTCACTTGGAATATCAATAGCCAGAACTCATTTTAAGCTATAATTAGTTGAATTAAAAGCTAAAATCCTACCATTGCGTACCAAGTCAAGTACATGTACATTAAAACACGTTTTTTACCCGGTAAAGCTAAAATTTGCAGCTTTGGCAACTAAAGAGTAATTGCACAGAGCAAGTATTGAATGAAGTAACCGAGCGAGGAGATCGTCATAAAGAACTCTTGGGATGGAGACAGAATTTCGTAATTCATGCAACTGTTGCCATACTATCATACATAATATTTGGCTTAGTGCCTCCTGTGGTGTACGGTTTCTCATTTCGCAAGAACAATAACAAGGAACTCAAGCTTGTGGTCGTTGCAGTAGCTTCTTTGCTATGCATTGCTGTGCTAGCTACTGGAAAAGCCTACACCCAGAGACCCCCAAAATCGTACTTGAAAACTGTCTTAAACTATGTTGTTTTGGGGGTTGTGGTCTTGGGTTTTTCGTATGCTGCTGGTGTATTAATCAAGAGACTACTGGAGAAACTTGGGCTTTTCCTGTTCGAGTCGAGTTCAGTTGCCAACCTGCTATTGCCTGAGATGATGACAACTAAGTCGGAATGGGCTTCTTATTGACTACCTAGGGATGCATGATTAACTTGGAATGCTTCCTTATCAGTAAACTGGGAAAACAGTGCAGTGTACTCTTCAAGGCGGCTGAGTACGAGACAACATGACATACTACAATACACAGAAATGCTGTCTGTCTCAGCAGTGTCTCAACACTAGCAAGTAAAATGTATACAAATGAACGACTTGGGTGCTCCTGCAGTTGAAATAATTGATCGTGAAATATATTGTTACAAAATAGGAAAGAATAACTTTTAGGAGATTCACAGTTTAGGTATGGCATGCAGTCAAATAAAGAAAATAATTTGTCAAAACTCAGAAGTATCAAATCTTATATTAACATAAATCAGTCTTCCGACAAGCATTATCAAACATCTGGAATAATATGTGCATACCTTATTACATGAAACCGGTTGACACATGTTCTGAGGAACAAAACTTCTTTTCGATTGAAACCAAAATAATGCACATGATTGGACAGAGTACTGGACATGACTAGATGAACAAGATTTTAAGTACTCGCACAAAAACAGGGTGATCAGTTTTTGGTACAACTGTTACAAACTAATAAAATTCTGATTCCTACATTGTAAGGTCGCCGTTGGAAAAACCATCAACTGCCTACGCATACAAGGTTAAAATGCCAATGCAATAAATTCTGCTTAAAGTTGTTACATCCTCATCGCGTTACCACAGCCTCGATAAATAATAGTCTGTACCCTGTCATGAACACTTGCAATTAAGATCCCTGATTTAATTCTTGCCTGCTTCGACCTCTCTTAATTTTTGCTTTAACACGAGATTTTGTCACTAGGGTCTGCACCGTGTTAGCAAAATTTCCAACAGCCATGATAATCAGAAGAATCCCACAGGTAATCACCTGAAATTAGTGCATTATAATACCTAATTAACTATGATATACAATGTATATTGAACAAAAATGAAATAAAACCAAAGCTGCAGTCGACTTGCAAGGCGCAAATAAACAAAGATATTCACAAGATTGTGCATTTAAATAATTTTATCTACCTGCCACTCAGAGAAGAATCCAGCAAATGCAGTTTTAAGCAACAAGACTCCAACATATGCTTCAAAACCCTGAAAACAAAGAGCAAGATGTTTACTGTAACTTAGACCCTTTTCTGAGTTTAAAGGAGTGCATGGAATATATAAATGAAACATTTGTATCCATCAAGAAGATTCAGGGTCTTGAAAGGCTATAGCATTCTCCAAGCTGACCTCTAGATAGCAAAATTTCCAATGGTTCTAAAATCTAAAGCAAATTTCAAGCTTTGTGGAAACAAATAGTCAAGCAACTCAAATACCTGCAAGATGAAGAGAATAGGACACAACAATAGTAACTGGCCCTCCACTCCAGCAGTTTCTCCCCAGACAACATCCATTCTCCTGGCCTACAAGCAAAAACAATACCTCAAAAAAATGTCTAAAGAAAGTGATGGAAGAGAAACTTCCATGTCAGCCAGAGTTTTGGGTTAAAAGCCAGAATTTGTTTGCAAGCAATAGATTTACCACAGCTTCAACTATTATGGTAGGATGAAGAGGCCTGGACCTCTTTTAGGTGCAGATTACAATAAATTCTGAAATTAAAACTAGTTTTTGCTAAAAGATAAGCCAAAATGCCCACCACTCTCCTCATTTAATAGCATAAACAATTATGCAAAAGTAAAAATTGATCGAATGCGCATATTTTACTCGTTTACACGTCTTGATAAAACATTAAAACCTTATGCATGGAAAGCCGTAACTTCATCGGATTAATATAATTTTGAAACACAAGCTGTCGGGAGAGAAGAAAAGGCACATAAGAACTTGTCAGAAAAACATGATTTTAAGACTGCACCTTGCCTAGAGCAATACGTGTATATAGTCTTTGCCGTTGGTATCTATTCTGGAGAATCATTGAAACTCCTTGCATAATTGCCCATTTCAGAAACAGTTGTACACCTCTCTGCAATGAATAATTTGATTTCCAATTATTTAACAAAAACAGAAGAAAAGAAAAGAAACAGGACGAAACTAAGCATGGAAGACATATATAGAAACTTTTGAGCTGCCAGGTCGGTGTGCATGCTGTGCAGGAACACGAAAAAGCATAAACACCTGTTTCTGGGCACAATCAGATCCCCTCTCTATCTCCCAGGTAAGACTTATAAGGGCCATAGCCATAGCACAATAATGGTGTTTGATCCACCTGTAGAAGTAAAGTCATGATGCCTTTGATATATTCCATGGCTTGTGCATGTGACAGAGGTGAATTTTAATGTACATAAAGAGAGAAATTTGAAAGAAAACATGTATGCAAGCTGGCACACCATTGAGATTCTCTTCCATCTTTAGTTGGCAATTACAGAGAAAGCACGAGAAAGTTGAACATGAAAGATCTAACATTTACCAAGTATAAAAAAGAACCTAAGCCTCCGTTTGAAAAGAATTTATAAACGGTTTAATTTAAATAGATAGAAATGAATAGTACTTGTGGATCTATTGGAATGTGGTTGAAAATAAAATTTGAACAATTTATATTTATGAATTTTCCAAACGGAGGCTAAATATAACAATTAAGGAGCTTGAGAAATACTGGCTGAATAATGTTGATATCGAATATTCTTGTCAATTATGCACAATAGCTTCATAATTTTCACAATCTCCCAACTTTTTATACCTTTTTTTCTTTTAAGTTTTTGAATGTGGCAGTGTTGTTTCAACGACAGTGCAATCTGTACACGAGGATACAAAATACCTCTTCAAGAAATTTATACCTCTCCCAAAACAATATGTGGTTCATTACCATATTCATAAAGAAAGTCAGCCTAAAAAGCAGACTGACCAGTTATACCTCTCCAAATTGTAGCTTTTTCCTAAAATGAGATACCTAAACAGGCTTAAAGTAACCCATCTGACCAACTTCGACACTTATTAGTTTTGACTGTTACAAACTATCAGCTCCAAAGAAATCTTTTGCTAACCATAGCATTACTCAAAATATAAATTAGAAAGATCAAGAACAATATGCCAAATATTAGGTGGTTTGAATTTCACCATCTTATTAAAAAAATAATAATAATAAAATTGATGAACATTTTCCCCCACCTAGCTTCTCATTTATCGAAATAGCACCACTAGTATCTCCCGGAAGAAGTTATAGTCTGACAGATAGCATGTTTGGCCAAGCTTATACGGTGCTACAGTCATTGCACTCTGAGTGCAACAAGATTATAAATAGACTTGAGTTAGACTAGATTTTATTAGTTTTTGTCAATTAGGGCATCGATTTTCGCTAGCTCGGTTCTTTGTTATATAAAAGGGAACCTAGGTTTTTTCATTTTATTCATGACATTATTATTGATTATTGAAATGGAATTACAGAATTTCTTCCTCTGTTCTCTAAATTTTTTTCTCCTCTCCTCCTCTCTTTCTGTGTGAATTCTACATCCACTCCTGAGGCACTGGCAACAAACAAATTAAGCCCTTGTTTGAGCCCCATTCTCTAAAAATTTATTTTTTTCCAAACTCATTTTGAACCATATATTCTCTCAATAACATAATTTTACACTTGAGCCCAAAACTTTTCCCCACTTTTAAATTACACATTTTCCAAAAAAAAAAAAATCACTACTACAAAATTCATTTTCCCCCCAAAAAAATGGGGCTCAAGTGAGCCTAATTGTATTGACTTACCCATCCAGTGTATCTTCGAGCACTCTAGTTCCATCTATAACTCAACAGTAGTGGATCGGATACATCCAATTACATTACCATAACATTCTACATTACATTCCAGCCTAGACTTCTAATTCTACGAAAAAAAGGAGCACGATCAAATGTGATGCAGAAATCAAAATCCGCCCCCCTTCCACACCAAAAAAAGGAAAAAGGAAAAAAGGAGATCATACTATACAATTACCATGGACGTATGTCACTTCCATTAACTCTCAGGATGTTTTCTCTCAATGCCAAACCTGTGTAGAGATATAGCAACCATGCCTGGAGTAAAGAAATTAAGAAGGAAAGCAAAAACTTCTCAGCATACTATAAAAGGCATGACTAACAACAAAAATTAAAACTGAGAAAAAAAAAATAGACACACTGTAAAACCTGATAAAGTTGTACTGGCAATGCAGGCAGACATCCATCCCAAATCCATGACCTTAACATCAGCAACAGCAGTGGGAAAAAAAGGAACAAAACTGATGTTCTATCCTGCCATGAGAGATATTACACATAAGCAATAGTTAGCAAGCATCTTACATGCACAAATGCTTCGTCATCAAAGAGTTAACAGAACCATTGGACAAGTGAATGTTTTACACCCCCATCAAGAGACATTTTTCTACAAGAAACTACCCAAATCAATCAAAATTATAATAGGCCTTTTTTACATCCATATTGTGGTTGAAATTAAAGAAGGAAAGCTATTCTAATCTGGTACACACACACACTCTCCCACACCAGGCAGGCAGGCAGCCACAAGTCATAACACACTGTTCTCCCTCTTCTCAGTAGAAAAGTGTAAGCATCAGATAGGTTGGAGTTTTTACCATCTTGGGACTCCATGGACCAAGATCTGGTTTTATTATATGGTCAATACAGAAGTATATGTTCTACCTATGAAGGAAAAGGATGGCTTGGGGAGATTTTGTGTTGACTACAGGGATGAAAATGGAAAATAAGTTCAAATATTTCCTAGAGAAAACCAGGAATGCATCTTGAGTATAAGATACAACATCTTTTAGGAACAGTTTATGACAAACTCGGTAAGAAATAGACAGTTTGCCTTGGTGCAATTTAGATTATCAAACAACAAATAGAGTTTTAGTATACTCTATTACTCTCTATATCTTCTTTTGTGATAACATGATAAGCCCCTTGATGAGCCTTTCTGTTAGGATGTGGCATACCTACAGTGACAATTAGTATTTTAGTTTGTTATTGGATCAATACTTTGCCGTCATAAAATTATATCTCCAAAATCCAGAATTTAATTGAAAATTTACCTACTAATATATATCTTCAGCAATAACAGTCACTTAAATTAATATAATAGATACAGTTTTCAAGCAAAATATGAACTGTTAAGACATATTTTTGTTGAAATCATACTCTGAACTTATTATATTCCTCCTTCACTTTCAACTGCACATCTTTTCTAGTTGCCCGAACATTAATAGGCCCCAAAAACATCCTCAAAAAGCTTCCTGCATATATAAAAAACACTCATTCATTCTCACATCTATATCAAATCCCGCAGACCAGAACTCGAGTAAAAAAAAAAAAAACACACACACACACACACACCATGAGATTTGCTCGGAAGAAATGCCGCTGCATCTCCTTCACTCAAAATGTATTTCACTTTAATCAGCTCCACATCCAACTAAAAACCAAACACAAGATCAGAAATAAACACACACTACACATGCATGTATAATATTACTCTACTATTTACTTTATCGTCGTGTTTGGAGTTCCAGAGGGACTGGATGTGGGAGTCGAGCGAGGCAACGCGCTGACGGAGCTCATCTTCTTCGTGGGAAGTGCGTGAGATTAACGCCGCCGCCGTGTCCTGCAATTCTCTGGCTTGATCCACCAGTCTCGAAATATCGTCTCCGTCGACTCGATCCTCCGGAGAATCTCCCATGGATGCAACAGTAGACGCAAAAATTATAGGAACTTGATTCGATTTTGACGCTACAACAAGAATTTAATGACTGTTTTTACATAAGAAGGGGTGGAGTAAAATTGGAATAAGAGAATCCAGAAAGAGATGAATGGTGTTGAATTCTTAATGCTTAATTTTTTACAATTTGCACAATTGGTCCCCAATCTATTGTTTGAGTAGCAAACGGGTCCTTAATTTTTACGAAGAATATTTGATCATCGTTACACGATGAGTTTGGGTGACAACATAATTTACTTCAAAATTTTAAAATAATCACAAATCAAGGAGCAAAACGAAATCTTACAAAGTTAGACGAGATCGAACAATTTTTAGTTGTTTTTAAACATTGAGGACTAACTTACTATTAAAGGAATAGTTTGTAGACCAGTAGTGCAATGTTGGATAGTCATTTCTCTCTTTCTATCTGCCAATTTCATAATAGTTACTAGTTAGGTTTGTAATCAACTATACAAAGAGCATGTATGACTTAAAAATTGTATTTATAAGTGGATTTATAGGTAAGTAATTGAATATTAAAAATAAAATAAAATTTGAGAAAACTTCAATTGGGGTCCTTGTATCATGTAAAATAGAGCAAATAGATCCTAAACTTTCTACCTGTAACAAATGGATCCATAATCTTTCATTTTCTAGCTGTATTTTCTGAATGCAGTCAGCTGATGTATAAATCTTTCAGTAACAATGTAATGGTGAGTGCAAGGGAAAAAATGACAATGACAGGTTAACATAATTGAATGTTGCCCGGCCAGCAGTATTCATTGCTCAGTGGTCCATGCGGTTCACATCTTTTGAAGACTAGCATGCACCGTGTTTTCTTATTGGCCAGTTTGGATCGATCCACCTAATTTTTGATACATCTATATATGATGAAGAAGTCAACCTTCCATCTTTGTATCAAAGTTTATTGCAAAAGATTTTCGAGGACGACTAGTCTAGTTGCAAAATTTGTTTTTTCTAAAATCTTTGCGTAGCATTTAACTTCTTGATTCAAAATTAGAAATTTTGCTTCTATTGTTAAACAAAAGACATGAATGAATTTTGTCCACACAATTTGTGGGCTCAAAGCTCGTAAGAAAGCCCCTTATTTGGCACATTGACTTGTTTGTTGGCAATATGATTATGCTGGTTCAAATCCATGTTGACATAATAGTTCGTCAATCTACCATGAGATATTATAATCCCCACGAATTGTCCGAAATCTCACAAGTGAATCGAAAGTTTGATCTATATTTAATCTTACCCGAATTGTCTAATCTATCTTCCTGATGAGAGGTTTGATTTCAAACCTCAGTTTGAATTTGAGTCAAATAGCAATATTGGCAAATAACATTTGAAGCCATTGCTTGTTATTAGAATTAATGGTCCATGAATGTAAAGAAGAGGATTGAATCAAGATAGAAACTTGTAATATAGAGGCACTAATTGACAAATCCTTAAAACTATTCAATGTATATTGATTATAATGATATCCCTTTTGTATTGTAATTTTCATTAGAAATACTGTAAAAATTACTTTTATAACAATTTGTAATAATATAAAATATTTTTCTAAAACAATTTATTCACGTGCTGTAGTTATTTTAAAATTAAAAAAAATAATTTTTCTATTAAATTTGAAAACAAAATAGATTTAAATTACCTTTAATGTATGGACTTGCAACAATTTGGTTTGTCAACTATTTTTTAAATATTCAAAAATCTACGAGAAAAAATGAATTAATTTAATTAATTAAGATTTAATTTGATATTTTAATTATAGATAGTTGAAGAAATTAAAAGGATATTCTAAAAAGCTTTTTGCTTCTTCTTCAACCATCATTTTTTTTTCCTAAATCCATCAAACACCTAAAACTTCTGGTTGTCTGAGTATAAGAATTTGAGCTCCAAAATCAAGCACAAGCGAAGCCTAAATTAGCAAAAGAGAACAGGAAAATTTTATTTTTAAAATTATAAATTTAGACTTTGGTGAAAGGTAGGTAAAAAGTAGAATTGACTAATTACGATTTGTTATATATGCGAGTTTACGAGACCGCGTAACAATAGTTTTGTTTTAAGAAAAATTCATTTGTACAGAAATGACTTTCACAAAAATTCAATAGAACACTCACAATGAGTGGTCCCATCATGTATTAAAAAAATAATAATAATGTGCGAGACCCACAAATGTGAGTGTTCTATGAATTTTATGTGAAAATGCTTATGTACATGAAGCGTGTTTCTTTGTTTTATTTTTTTAAAATGTGTCAATATTTATTATGTAGTTGAGGTATCAAAATGTGTTAGACCATCCACATGTAGAGCTTGCACGGGAAAGCACAGCTTGGCCTATAACTTTCCTGGCATGGGTCGGTCGGTACACTCGAACTCATATTTTTCGAACTTCGTGCTAGAGTCAAAAAGTTCTATTTTATTCCATTAATGTTTAGTATCATTCAGGTCAACAATAAATAGAAAGAAGAAAAGAACTTCAACTAGAAATGCCTTCAACGATAAATTGCTTTAGTTAATCAATTCTGATGTGTTTCATGCAACCATTTCCTTGGATTCTTCCACGGTTGACACCACAGGTTTTGCTCCGGGTTTAGCACTAAGCATGGCCCTTTCTTCTCTATGTACCAGACACAGTTAAGACCGCATCTTTCGGTTTCCATTTTGCGATCGTAAACAGCATAGCTTCCTGAACCGAATTGAGTGGTGAAAGTGCAGAAAAACTTGGTATTACCCAAAATGTTGGGCACAAAACTGAAATCAAAGGAGTGGTCGTAGGCCAGATTGTGGATTCCAAGATCATTATCTCCAGAATAACAATGAATCTTAACATTACCTTTCTCCACTCCACCTATAATAGTCACATGCGACTTTGGGTACGCTTCTAATAGGGTGACGAAGAGCAAGTTCATTGACAACATAACGAGTTTAATATCGAATGAACTCGTCATTTTCCCCCCTATTTCTTGTTGATTTGCAATGAATTTGATGATGCACAACCCTCTTGCTCTCGCAATTTATAGGGGACACAGTTGTAGGTTGGGGCAAGGCAGGGACAGGGAGGTGTCACTCATCAAACTTATTACTATATTTACCATTTTAATAACAGCAAGACAAACTAAAGCTGGCAAATAGCATTAAAGGCATTTATAAGAATAAAATAAATGCCATTTATAAAAAATAAACGCCTTGCGTGTGCACTTATGATAATCTCTAATCAAATTCTAGATTACTTGAAGCCATAGCCTAAATACTGCTTATGATTCAGATAATCTGCAATCAAATTCTACATTACTTGAAGCCATAGCCTAAATACTGCTTATGATTCAGATAATCTGGAATCAAATTCGAGATTACTTGAAGTCATAGCCTAAATACAGCTTATGATTCAGATAATCTGCAATCAAATTCTACATTACTTGAAGCCATAACCTAAATACTGCTTATGATTCAGATAATCTGCAATCAAATTCTACATTACTTGAAGCCATAGCCTAAATACTGCTTATGATTCAGATAATCTGCAATCAAATTCGAGATTACTTGAAGTCATAGCCTAAATACAGCTTATGATTCAGATAATCTGCAATCAAATTCTACATTACTTGAAGCCATAGCCTAAATACTGCTTATGATTCAGATAATCTGGAATCAAATTCGAGATTACTTGAAGTCATAGCCTAAATACAGCTTATGATTCAGATAATCTGCAATCAAATTCTACATTACTTGAAGCCATAACCTAAATACTGCTTATGATTCAGATAATCTGATATCAAATTCTACATTACTTGAAGCCATAGCCTAAATAATTCTTATGATTATGATAGTCTTCTAATCGAATTCTAGATTAATTGAAGCCATAGGCTAAATAGTGCTTATGATCCTAATAATCTCTAATCAAAATTCTAGATTACCTGAAGCTTGTCCGTATAATTCCGCAAATATATGGATCGTGACAAATAATAAAGTAGATATTTGAGTTCGAATATCGTACTCACAGAGACTAATATTTACTATCAATTTTTATTCCAATTTCAGCTTCAATCTAAATTGACGTGGTAAAAAACATAACAAATCAAGTATTTATGTTTTAACTAAATTATACTAACCTAAACTAAATTAACCTAATTTGTGGAGAACTGTTGGGATTAAGTGGTTAAGAATTCCGATTTCACTTAAATTATTTAATATTCAACCAATCCAAATTCATTTAGCCCCTTTTCCATACGTATTAACAATTGAATTAACCAATTTTATGTAGTAGTCACTCTCGAGCAAAACTAACTCTTTTTACATGCTCGAATTTACTATATCTCTGTGTAAATTCATATACATGTAAAAGCATTCAATTTTAGGAATTCAATAATGATTGAATAACCTATAAAAGTGCCTCTCAATCTCTTATAATATATATGTCATTTATTGCACTAGTTAGATACATACATTACCTCTCGATTTCCATACTATCCCTATGTCATTTATTGCACGAGTTAGAATCATACATTACATCTCGATTTCCGTACTATCCATAAATCAATCAATTGGTGATCAAGCAATTGACGCATTAAACCACATTAAATAATTAACACATAATCAAGTTGCATGAAATTTTTGGAATTAATAAATATTAAATCTAAGCTACATTATTCATCATAACAGCCAATTATTTAGCCAATCATAATTAAGAAAATAATTAATAAAAAGATGAAAAACATCACTGGTTCAATACAAAGAATAAAGAAATGAATTTTAACGATTGTTGTTCCTCGGAATCCAATTCCCAACTATGGATCTTCAATCTCCTCTTCCAAGCTAGTATATCTCCCGGCCTTCAAAGCTCAAATTTAGATACAAATCTTCTTCAACCTTCAAATCTCAAATTTAGATACATTTGGATGACTAATTATGCCTCAAGATGGTAAATCTAGCCTCCCCCAATTATGGAATAAAAGATTCATATTATAAACCTAAATTAGGTCTAAATTAGAGTTTCAAAAGGATTGTGAACCATAATTTAAGTCCAAGTAGGATATCTCAAATTGCTGGAATTAAACTTTCGTTCTGTGATTGGGTCTTTTGTTTCTTTTTTTTTTTTTTTTTAAATTCAGATTGAGTCCTTAAATTTTGCAACTGAGGTCCTTCGGCTTTCAAACGTTGCTTCTTGGTCCAGAACTGTCAAAATATGCCCAACTTTACTCCTTTTTGATCAATTATTTCCTTTTAATATCCGTTATCGTCCAATCTCGAGTTTTCTCCTAAAATAATAAAAAAACACGCAATAGTTAATTATCTAGGTCATAAAATTATTCTCAAAAGTCATGTTTTAACGGCCAAGATAAGTGCTTATGATTCTAATAATTTCTAATCAAATTCTCGAATACGAACTATATTCTTGCTTCACTCAGTTTCATCAAATTATTTAATTCAATCTTTCTTATTGGCAATTCAATGATAATAAAAAAGGCTACCTCAGATAAGAGTACTTACGAAAGTCGTTAAGCGAATTTCAGTTTGCAACTTGCAAGTGCTGATTCACTACTTCAACTCTACAATCGAAAACAACGAACTTTGTTTTGTTTGAAGTGGCGATTGAACTTCGCTTTTTGTTTAAGTTTGCTATTCCACAAGGTTTTATAGTACATGAGATCTTCTGCATGTTCCACTGTTAAAAAACTAATAGATATTGTCAATGAATTAACTAACACAAAACTTATATTTTCAAATAAAGTTCGTTGACTTCACCGTAAGCTGAGTGACTAACAATGCGTTTTTAACCAATTTCTATGATCCAATTTCACGATCGAGGACTCTTGAATATTGCCACCATCTGAGAAATACGTTACAAATTGTACAGTGGATCACTATGAATATGAAAATGAAGATTTTGGTCTTGGATCATCAAGCATTGTTGTTGCATTCGGTCATTCTGTTTTGAAGTTGAGCATGGTGTTCGTCTTGATAGACGATACCTTCTTTTTTACACGTTTGAGAACACTATACGATTCGGGATATACATGAATGAATTTTGTCCACACAATTTGTGGGCTCAAAGCTCATAAGAAAGCCCCTTATTTGGCACATTGACTTGTTTGCTGGTTCAAATCCATGTTGACATAATAGTTCGTCAATCTACCATGAGATATTATAATCCCCACGGATTGTCCGAAATCTCACAAGTGAATCGAAAGTTTGATCTATATTTAATCTCACTCGAATCGTCTTATCTATCTTCCTGATGAGAGGTTTGATTTCAAACCTCAGTTTGAATTTGAGTCAAATAGCAATATTGGCAAATAGCATTTGAAGCCATTGCTTGTTATTAGAATTAATGGTCCATGAATGTATTGCAAAATTTGTTTTTTCTAAAATCTTTGCGTAGCATTTAACTTCTTGATTCAAAATTAGAAATTTTGCTTCTATTGTTAAACAAAAGACATGAATGAATTTTGTCCACACAATTTGTGGGCTCAAAGCTCGTAAGAAAGCCCCTTATTTGGCACATTGACTTGTTTGTTGGCAATATGATTATGCTGGTTCAAATCCATGTTGACATAATAGTTCGTCAATCTACCATGAGATATTATAATCCCCACGAATTGTCCGAAATCTCACAAGTGAATCGAAAGTTTGATCTATATTTAATCTTACCCGAATTGTCTAATCTATCTTCCTGATGAGAGGTTTGATTTCAAACCTCAGTTTGAATTTGAGTCAAATAGCAATATTGGCAAATAACATTTGAAGCCATTGCTTGTTATTAGAATTAATGGTCCATGAATGTAAAGAAGAGGATTGAATCAAGATAGAAACTTGTAATATAGAGGCACTAATTGACAAATCCTTAAAACTATTCAATGTATATTGATTATAATGATATCCCTTTTGTATTGTAATTTTCATTAGAAATACTGTAAAAATTACTTTTATAACAATTTGTAATAATATAAAATATTTTTCTAAAACAATTTATTCACGTGCTGTAGTTATTTTAAAATTAAAAAAAATAATTTTTCTATTAAATTTGAAAACAAAATAGATTTAAATTACCTTTAATGTATGGACTTGCAACAATTTGGTTTGTCAACTATTTTTTAAATATTCAAAAATCTACGAGAAAAAATGAATTAATTTAATTAATTAAGATTTAATTTGATATTTTAATTATAGATAGTTGAAGAAATTAAAAGGATATTCTAAAAAGCTTTTTGCTTCTTCTTCAACCATCATTTTTTTTTCCTAAATCCATCAAACACCTAAAACTTCTGGTTGTCTGAGTATAAGAATTTGAGCTCCAAAATCAAGCACAAGCGAAGCCTAAATTAGCAAAAGAGAACATGAAAATTTTATTTTTAAAATTATAAATTTAGACTTTGGTGAAAGGTAAGTAGAAAGTAGAATTGACTAGTTACGATTTGTTATATAGGCGAGTTTACGAGACCGCGTAACAATAGTTTTGTTTTAAGAAAAATTCATTTGTACAGAAATGACTTTCACAGAAATTCAATAGAATACTCACAATGAGTGGTCCCATCATGTATTAAAAAAATAATAATAATGTGAGAGACCCACACATGTGAGTGTTCTGTGAATTTTATGTGAAAATGCTTATGTACATGAAGCGTGTTTCTTTGTTTTATTTTTTTAAAATGTGTCAATATTTATTATGTAGTTGAGGTATCAAAATGTGTTAGACCATCCACATGTAGAGCTTGCACGGGAAAGCACAGCTTGGCCTATAACTTTCCTGGCATGGGTCGGCCGGTACACTCGAACTCATATTTTTCGAACTTCGTGCTAGAGTCAAAAAGTTCTATTTTATTCCATTAATGTTTAGTATCATTCAGGTCAACAATAAATAGAAAGAAGAAAAGAACTTCAACTAGAAATGCCTTCAACGATAAATTGCTTTAGTTAATCAATTCTGATGTGTTTCATGCAACCATTTCCTTGGATTCTTCCACGGTTGACACCACAGGATTTGCTCCGGGTTAAGCACTACGCATGGCCCTTTCATCTCTATGTACAAGACACAGTTAAGACCGCATCTTTCGGATTCCATTTTGCGATCGTAAACAGCATAGCTTCCTGAACCGAATTGAGTGGTGAAAGTGCAGAAAAACTTGGTATTACCCAAAATGTTGGGCACAAAACTGAAATCAAAGNGTTTTGCTCCGGGTTTAGCACTAAACATGGCCCTTTCTCCTTTATGTACCAGACACAGTTAAGACCGCATCTTTCGGTTTCCATTTTGCGATCGTAAACAGCATAAGTTCCTGAACCGAATTGAGTGGTGAAAGTGCAGAAAAACTTGGTATTACCCAAAATGTTGGGCAAAAAACTGAAATCAAAAGGGTGGTCGTAGGCCAGATCGTGGATTCCAAGATCATTATCTCCAGAATAACAATGAATCGTAACAGTACCTTTCTCCACTCCACCTATAATAGTCACATGCGACTTTGGGTACGCTTCTAATAGGGTGACGAAGAGCAAGTTCATTGACAGCATAACGAGTTTAATATCGAATGAACTCATCATTTTTTCCCCCTATTTCTTGTTGATTTGCAATGAATTTGATGAGGCACGACCCTCTTGCTCTCGCAATTTATAGGGGACACAGTTGTGGGTTGGGGAGGTGTCACTCATCAAACTCATTACTGCATTTACCATTTTAGCATTTACCATTTTAATAACAGCAACTGGCAAATAGCATTAAAGGCATTTATAAAAATAAAATAAATGCCATTTATAAAAATAAATGCCATTTATTAAAATAAACGCCTTGTGTGTGCACATATGATAATCTCTAATCAAATTCTAGATTACTTGAAGCCATAGCCTAAATACTGCTTATGATTCAGATAATCTGCAATCAAATTCTACATGACTTGAAGTCATAGCCTAAATACTGCTTATGATTCAGAGAATCTACAATCAAATTCTACATTACTTGAAGCCATAGCCTAGGTCCACGTTATTGTGGACAAAATAATTCAACCATGGGTAGGAGATCAATTACGTGTTTATATAATATTTTATATTTGTATTCTGGATAGCCAGCCGTTCAAACTAAGAAAAGGAGAATTAGAAGGAAGAAACAAATTGGGAAGAATGTGATTTTCTTGACCCACTAGCTAGGTCAGCTCCAAGTAAACCTAGGAAATGTAAATGAAAAGTTGGCTCTATTTTCTTGACATTCATTATTTTGTCCACAATAACGTGGACCTATAATTTTTGACAATCTAATGTTGAATTGTCAAAAATTATAGGCTTGACACCATGAGTAGGATATCATTTTTGTATATAAACAACATAAATCACACTCCAATTTTATTTTAATACAATATTAACATACGCTCTTTTATTTTCTGTAATCTCATATTCTCTACATTAAAAATATTAGATGGATTAGACAATCCAATAAATCTTATAATTTAATTTGTGTCGGAACGTAGTATTTGGATAGTTTGATGCTCTGTAAAATCCCGCAAACGTACAAAATTATTGACAAATAATAGATTAAGTGAATCGAAGCTATCTTTTCACATGGAATAACTTGATTGAATTCTCCTCCTATACCCTTTTGTATATTGATTATAATGATATCTCCACAAATCCAGCACACCGCCACGACCTCCACAAGTCCACCAGATCGCAACCGCAGTGCCACACACCCATATACTGCCCTTTGTGAAGATGATTACAAGACAAAGCATTTGGAATCCGTCGAAGAGTTTTTAAGGCGAAGGGAGGAGATGCGGAAGTAGCTTATGATGACGAATCGGTGGCATCACACTCCATTGCTCGGTCGCAGCGACAATCATAGTCCGATGTGCGTTGTGCTTCCATTGGGAAGGAGAGGGAGGAGATTTTAGGGTTAGAATTGGGTAGGGGTGAGGGTTTTGCTGGGTGGCTTGTGAATTTTTCTAATTTTATTAGTTTATTATTAATATTTAAAAAATGTATTATCATCTGACTTTTTTTAAGAAAAAAAAATTAATTCTTAACTTTGAATTAAAAACTTAAAAACCAGGAACTACTGTAATTTCCACAAATTAGGGTTTGGTTAAAGCCCAACAACTGTATTCGATTCAAAATGATTTTATGATTTTTTTTTAATTCGAGTAATATATTATTATGTAAATACGATTACTTCTGTGAGTTATTGACATCTTAAGTGAATTCAAGTTCTAAACTTTCAAATAGTTGAATGTTTTAATAATTTTATATTACTTTCCACTAAAATAATTTATAGAAAGAAATATAAAATGATTTATAGTTTCGATTAAATCCAAAGATTTATCTTTTACTTGAGGCCCTTTTGTGGGTGAAAGTGTTCAAATTTTAATAAAGTTGAAAAAACTTCTCACGAACATCGAAAACAAATGAAAAAGTTAAGAAAACTCAAAAAGAATTATGCTACATGTACCTTATGGTACACATAATGATGTCCATAAGGCACATGTGGCGCCTCCCTATTGGGGGAGCACATGGCCCACAAGCACTCCACCCAATAGGGGGCGTCACATGTACGTTATGGACACCATTATGTGTACTATAAGGTACATATAGCATTATTCACTCAAAAATAGGGAAATAAAAAATAATGAAAAAATATAACTCCTTATGTTGGTTGAAAAAGATGACAAGTCCATCGTCGTTTATTAGAAACAATAAAATTTAAGTGAGCTCTAACAAGTCACAAAGAACAACAGAGTTTAGGAGGTTAGTAATTCCTAATCCTTTCTTCACGTGAACGAAAATTCCATATACATGAACTCTATTTTGAGGAATTATACTTTTATTAATCTACCTCTATTTCCATCAAAACCAGCTAAAAATCATGCTTTTCTTTTATACTCTAATTAGCCAGAATTTATTATATGGTGCATTGAACAATGATAAGTGTATTTTGTGCACTTATTTAAGCTATTAAATTAGAGTAGTTGTTAGTGGTTAAGATGAATTATAACTTAATTTTGTGTTAATTATATTTGTTAAGTTAAACTCAATGCAAATTGATGGATTTTGAAAAAATGAACGAAAAACGTGCGAAAACGAATGAAATTCAAAGTTTGGGGGACCAAAGTGTAAACATTCATAGTTGATTCAAACCACGAAATGTGATTGAATATCATATAAGATCAATTGGATGCAATTGGAGGTCAAATGAGTGAAATATAACAAAAGCATTTTCACAAATCAATTTTTAATTGAAAAAGTTATGCTCCAAATTTTTAGTCTTAATTTGAGACCCATTTTTCAGATAACAAATGTTCGAATTGGAAAATTTGTATTTTTAGAAGAATTGTAGCCCTTTGATTTTCAACTCATTTTGAATTACCCCAATCGAATATCTGTAGAGAAAGTTATGACCAAAATACTGAAAGATGCTCAGGGACGAAGCGAAGCAAAATTGAGCGCGGGCAATTCATGGTGTGCGCGATACCCTATTTTCCCCAACCCGATAGTTATTTCGCTCTACAGCGCACGCGCATGCCATTTTCGCGAATGAATCAACAGTTTTTTTTCGCGTATCATACTATTTTAGAACCCAAATTGGTCGCGATTTTGACATTTTATGGCTCTTATAAATAGATAACGATGGCTAAACATATCAAAAACCTCTCTTGCCTCTTCATAAACAATATTATCTTCAAATTCATCAAGAACAATTGATCAATTACTATATTTTGAGAGAGTAGATCAAGCTCTAGTAATGAATTGAAAGTCAATTACATCAAGATTTTGAAAAAAAAAAATCAACATTGGACTTGAAGATCAACATCTATTGAATTATTTCATAATTTGGGTGATATTTTTCTATTCTTCTTCTTGTAATTTATAAATTAACATGCTAGATTAAATTAATTTTTGTATTGGATGAAGATGAACCTTATTTGTTATTTGTTTTAATTCAAAACTAGTAATTTAATTTATTTCTTACGTTTCTTGAATAATTTTGCATACATATTGCATTATTTAATCGAGTGGCCACCAATTAGATAATTAGTTGCTCGTTGTAGTGTTTGGAGACTTACAATATATTTAAAACGCGACAAAATTAACATATGTGTAATAAATCTTAAGAATAATATTTATCACGTGTGCAATCATATAGAGAATCTAAACTTTAATACATTCTAATTATTTGAATTCGGGTTAGGAATATATTCGGGTTGTAGTTATGATAGATTTAATTTGTTTTGGAAAAGAAAATTATATATCATAATTTTATCGATTATCAAGAACGCATTAATTGAACTAAACTACAAATTAAGAATTGAAATATATAGTAATATGAGGATTTAAAATCCAATACAATCAAGGGCGGACCCAGAATCGAAGTTCAGCTAGATCAAACCTAGATCGAAGGGGAGATTGCACTAAGTTGACATCTAAAGTTTTGTCCCTAAATGCAACGTATTGCATCGGATCTCAGATGCAATGAAGATTAGACTAAGATTAACTAAAATGTCAAATGACTTTCGTCGTCTATATTTATCAGAAAAAAGAAGGAGAAGAAGCAAATTTCACGTCCAATGGACGAAAATGGTAATTAGAATCAAGATGGAAAATTGTAATATAGGGGCACTAATTGAATTTTTTTTAAAAACTATTAAATGTGATGGTTAAGCGTAAGTCAACATAATTTGCACGTAAGAGGTTATGGTTTGGCTTGGTATTGCTGTGTTAAATTTGAAAACAAAATCACAGTCCATACAATAGAAAAATATTCAAATAGATTTAAATTACCTTCAATGCATGGACTAGCAACAATTTTGTTTCTCAATTATTTTTGAAATATTAATAAACCTATGAGAAAAAATGAATTAATTAAGGGTAAATTTAATATTTTAGTTATAGATAATTGAAGAAGTTAAAAACATATACTGAAAAGCTTTTTGCTGCTTCTCAAATATATTGTTAGATGCTCGAATTCTTCAAAAATCATTTTTTTTTTCTAAAAAATTATCAAACACCTAAAACAACTTATGATTGTCTGAGAATAAGAAGATTGGCTCCAAAATCAATCCCATATGGAGCCGAAATTTGCAAAAGAGAACGTGAAAATTTTATTTAAAGAAAATATAAATTTAGACTTGGGAATAAAGGCAAATAAAAAATAAAATAGAAATGACCTATTACGATTAGTTATCTAGATCGAGACCGTGTAGCAGCAGTTTTGTTTTACCCCTAAAATTTGTCATTACACATCGTGCAGTTCATGTATCTAAATGTGTTGGACTATTTAGATAGAGTAATGTTATTCAACACCACTGGTGCTAAGCACTGTTTATGTAATTCCTAATCGTTTTCTTGCTTGAACAGAAAGAACTATTTTTTTTATCAAAGTAGCATATGCCTTGCACATGAACTCTATTTTGAGGAGTACTTCTATCGATCTTCCTCTCCTTTAAAAACGTAAAAAGATAAAGGAAAGAGGGAGGAAAAATAAAAAGAAAAAAGAAATCTCGGCGCGATAACTGACCCCCAACAACCAGTTGCCTCCACCTCAGGCCGTATGTCGACCCCCTTTCCCTACAACATTTTTGTTTGCGAACTAGGGGGCTCGTGGAAGGTGTTAGGCAATACAATTTCCAATCATTTTGTCTGAACGAAAAATACTAATGACAAACTCTGTGCTTTCGATTTATACACTAATTAGCCACAATTTATTAAATCGTGCATAAACCAAAACAGGCAAATATCCAAAGAAACAGAAGCAATCTGAATTTCTCCCCCCAATACAAGATCACCGCCCGCTTAAGCCATTTATACAGTTTAACTTCATATTTTCCTGATATTTTTAGTAAATCAATATAGCTTACGTTGTAATTTGAGTATGACTTGGTTTGTTATTGAAACATAGGTAACCTCGCCCATGGGAAGAATTTTCACCATGTGGATCGTGTGGTATCTGGGACTTTCGCATTTACCGCGAATGAAGGGGCTGTGCACCAGATAATTGGCCTGCACTTATGGAGGCAATTGAGTTCGAGTGGAAATCTAGTATTGCTGCTAAGGCTTGGTCAGACGTCGCAAAGAAAGGACAGATTGAAGTAAGAATTAATTTTTTTAGAAATTGGCGAGATGCAAACAAAGATTCAAAGATAGCCGTTACATTTTACACTTCTGAGAATCAAGTGACACATAATACACCACTCTTCTATTGAAAAAATAGTAAACATCTGCCTCGTAATCTCAAAAAAGCTTTGTAAAAAAGGGGCTAAATCTTGGTAGCGTTTTCTGCTTGTTACTAGTATCTATGGTAGTTTGATAGGTATAGAATAATTTATACTTATCCATCGCAACATTTTCTTGGAATGTATGTGGAGACAAATACAAATTACGACTAAATATTTTGAATTTGTTCGGCCTGCAGGTAATAAAACTCGAATTGAAGAAATTGTTCGATACAATAACATCCTTTCACGATGAAATGTTCTATCTTCATGAAAGGTTGGGTTACCATACTAGTTCCATTTCTTGTATTTTTCTTCAAGCTTGTATACACCTCAACGCAGATTTTTTTCTTTTCCTGTTTGGCTTTCACAGGGAGGTTGAAAAGCAAGCTCCCAATATTGCAACTTATTTCAAGATGGCCACCTCAGTTGTGCTATGTTAACTTTCACTTTGACACCCATTATGTCAAGCCCCGTGTTAACATAGCGCAACTCTGGCCACCTTTAGTTTCCTATCTATCTTGGTTTGCTTGTCTGTGGCCGCCCTCCAATTATGGCATTTGAACTTTGAAGTCATTCTCTGAAAGGAAGAAGCTCATCTAGTTTCTAAGAAAAGATTGCAAGTCTTCTCTTTTCTAGTAGATTGCAAGTTATAGCGAATCAATTTTTACTGCTCTCTGAAAACTCGCTTCTAATACGTGGTCTCAAATTATGTTGATTCTGTATTTTATTTCATAATTTCTGGATTTACTGTTGTAACAGAGCAAAGACTACCATCAGATTATTTAAACTGCTAATTTTGTCTAAGGATCTAATTAATCTGTCTGAATTATAAAATGACAAATCGGAGAAATTTGAGAGGGAGCAGCTCTTTGAACATTCTTCGGAATAAAATGAATGCACTTTGAATCCTTTCCTCACAGATGAACAAATTAAGAAACATATAATCATCTTAGTTCCCAGCTAGAACCCTTCTTGGATCTTTCTTTCTTTATACCTGTTTTCAAGTTCAATCCTTCAATTTTTCGTGTAGTATGCTTCGATCTTCCTATCTACGGGTGCTTGGTAATTCTTCCTTTTGCTGAAAAATACAGTGTATCATATATATTATTCCCATAAGACAGAAAAACTAAAATCCAAGAGGCAAATAATAATGAGATCACTACTTACGCAAGTGATATTCTGCTCATGTATAGGATATCTTGATGTATTCATTCTTCTATTGTTTACTCGAATTGAAGTATGAAAAAACAAAAAAAACCACCTCAGTCCTTGCAGCATATGAGATTGAACAACCTTTTCCAGAAACCAACAACCGGTGTATCAATCAAGTGTACAGGATCCTTGAATTTCGCCTTCTCACTGAGTTCTTCAAATGAGATTACGAGATTCTGAAGCCTAGCAACAAACTCTATCAACAAAGAAGTAAATGTTGCCAGTGATAATGCTTTTGCACTTTCATATGTCAGTAGTTCACGTTCATTGAGAATGTTATCACCTATCAATGAGAGTCGCGAAGGCCACATTGTCTGATGTTTGAGCACATTTTCTCCAGAACCACACTGGGGAACAGGAAGATTACTGCTAATGTTCTGGTCCTGAGGATCAAAGTCTCTCAATGTCTGAGTTGATTTTAGGTTAAGAGTTGCTTCGCTCAGAGAATTTACCACAAAAGGTTGGTGTTCATCATCCTTTAGTTCTTGAATGTGTTCGGGATCCTCCAATTTGTCGGGTCGATTTCCACTTTCCCATCTCTCTGGACTGACCAAAAGATAAGATTTTTGGTCAATCATCATTTGCAGATCTTCTGCAGCTTTATGAACCTCCTGAAGCAGGTCTCCAGGGCCGAGTTTTTCCATCCTTTCTACTTTTTCTCCTAGCAGATGTAACACTTTAGCTCCTTCGTTCCCTACCCTACGAATCTCATTCTCAAAAACCTGCCTTAATTCAGATGATGCCTGCAAATGAACCTTTTCCCTGTTTGGTATATTGAGTAGGACTAGACAATATAATAAACAAGATTTGAACTTATGATGTTTCAGGAAGTAAGAGCTATTTCAGAATAAAAGCAACAACATAGTCCAACTACAACTAATACTTCTCAACTAAACATGATAGTCTGAAATTACATACTACAAACTTTAAGCTAAATTCAGTTTGGCTTAAAACTATATTGAGCATCTGAAAATTTAGTTGTCTTGTCTATCACCATAAAGACAAATAGGAAGACAGACAAAAATAAAAATTTAAATGTGGTAACAAAATCCAAATATAAGAATGAAGATAACAATTACCTGTATCTCTGAAAGTATACTCCCATGCATTGCCATAACCATGAATGTACAATGCCTAAGAGCGCCACTAGCTTTAACATATGCACTCCAAGGATAATTGAACATTTTGTAAGGGCCATGAGGTGGCTCCCATTCTGCAAAACCAAGCTAGAAAGGAAAAAGAAAACATTAACGTTTAACCAATTTTCGAAAGGGAAATTTTTTCAGTGAGAAATTAAAATACTTGGAAACATGTAAGCATAGCATACCAGAGAATCCTCTTGGCTTGTAGATTCCAATACGGCTCTATATCCACTATATAGAGGATCATCCGAAGCTTGATAGAGAAGAATTTTTGACGGTATCCTAGTATATTCAATAGATTGCAAATACATATTGACACAACCTAAACAAAGGATTACAGTTACGAGTCAAGATTAAAACTAAAAGCCAATAAGGTGTAGTGAAAATAAAAATCAAAAAACTAACCTTCCAAAGAATTTGCAACTCCCTTAAAATTTTTCACCACCAATTTGTGCAAATCCTCACCAGCCCATATAGGGTAAACACATATATTTACAAGTAAACAAACACCAGCTCCAACTGCAATTAACAGCAATCTAGAAACGGCTGTTTGAAAAAAATTTGAACTTCCCGAAACCAATACAATACAGAAGGTCAACAAGAAAACCCGGAATCCATATTCATAAGACTTCATTGGAGGGTACAACTTCAAATAAGTTGCACAAAATCCTAAAAAGCAGAAACATTTAAAGCTCAATCAATTGAAATTTTCATTTATCAACAAAAAAAAAAGCACTTAATGGTTTCTTGCTGACACTAACACATCTTATAGAATTCTTCAGTTGGGAAAAAAACCTGCAATAAAGATGGTGATAACAATTACAACTTCTTGCAATTGTCCTACCAACTCTGACAATTCAGCAATGCCCAAAGCTAGTGCTCCAGCGGACAATGTCCCAAGTGCTCGATTAAATCCTTTATTTAGCGTAGCCCCTACATATATGCGCACCAACAAATACAACATACATGTTCACAGAACAAACCATGAGATCAAATAAGGAAAAGAAAAAGTAAATTCTTTATACTTTTTTACCTATGCTGAATTCAAAGACTACAACAACGGTGAGGATAGCCCATATAGAGTATTGACCAATATAATTCAATGGTTCTCTAAAGAAAATGAGAAGTGAAACAAAGGAGAGGGTTAGACCCATTTTAGCTGCAAACACCACTTTTCTTGGATCTGACCGACCCATTTCATATGCCTTGAGAGCATTTTGTTGAAACCCGCTACAAGATTTGGCAACTCCATCACAGATAGATAGAAAAAACCATTGCAAACAACCTTCATGGCGATCAAATCGTCTGTTGTCTGAATATCCTTTAATGGGTAACAATGTTTCTTTGCTTCTTTCTGCAAAGCTTTGTGCCATTTCTTTGATATCGATTAAGGTGATGTCAAAAAAAATAAACAGATAGAGTTTAATGATTGGAGCGTGTTGTGGCCCGAGTTAAATTGTTTGTTGAAGTTCTTAAAGGTCAATATTTTTATCTGGATATTGACGGTTGTGGTGGTTGTAATTTTGGAGTGGGTCATGTGTCCCTTGTGGTGAAAGGATTGTAGTGAATCATTATCGTAAATGAAATGAATGGCGTCGCATGTTATGATTATGATTGCAGCCAAAGCACCAAACCTTTGAAATATTAACAGATTTTTCCTAAAGTTTTGATTTGTTAAAGCCGTCATCCCTAACTTTTTTTCAAATGTTGCAGGTGAAGTCCTTTTAGACAATTTTCATCTATAATTCTGTCAGTTGACCAAAAATTGAATTTTGACTAAATCGTTTCTTCCTCTCAACCCTCAGTCACCCTCACCTCAAACCCAAAATCTATACCAACCACCGCCACCTCCACCTCCACCTCCACCTCAACCCCAAACCCAAATGCCTAACTAGAAGAACAGAACATTACCTGTTTAATCTTTTTTTTTTTTACACAAATCCCCTTATTTCAA
Source organism: Fraxinus quadrangulata (assembly GCA_903798255.1). Taxonomy (NCBI): domain Eukaryota; kingdom Viridiplantae; phylum Streptophyta; class Magnoliopsida; order Lamiales; family Oleaceae; genus Fraxinus; species Fraxinus quadrangulata. The sequence goes on from CAIGRB010173990.1 coordinate 53,244, forward strand.
ACCTTGGGACCTCCATTTTTTCATACCCTTTTCCGAGAATTCCACTACCTTTCAGACGTCATTCTTGGAATTTGCTTCTTTTTTGTTCAGAGTTCCAGCTTCTTGTTTAGTTCAAACTAGTGAGATTTTGGAGCCAAGAAAAACAAATTCTTGAAATGAAGATTGCAAATTTTTGCCCGATTTTTCTTGGAGGGATTCTTGTTATTATGTTTTCAAATTCATTGCAGTGCTGATGCAACTCTTCTTGAAAATGGCAAGCAGGTATTACTGGATTTTGTTGAAAAATTTCCTCATATGAGGACTTTAAACTGGAATGAGCAGTTTTTGGTGTGCAAGAATTGGACTAGTGTTGTATGTAGTGAAGGTGGCTCAAGGGTAATTTCACTAAGATTACCTGGGGTTGGTTTTCATGGACCTATACCAAAGAATACATTGAGCCGCTTATCAGCATTGCAGATCTTAAGCCTCAAATCCAATCGTATTAATGGGAGTTGTCCTTTTGATTTTGGTAACCTTAAAAACCTTTCTTATCTTTATCTTTATCTCTAGTACAATAATTTTAAGGGTCCTTTGCCTTTGGATTTCTGTGTGTGGAAGAACTTGACTATTGCTAATTTGTCTAATAATGCAGGTCACAGGGCTTGAAATAAGGGGATTGGAGGTGAAGGTGAAGGTGAAGGTGGTGGTGGTGGTGG
>CAIGRB010173990.1:53988-77723 GCA_903798255.1 Fraxinus quadrangulata
GTGTGTGTGTGTGTGTTTTTTTTTTTTAATCTTAGTTTTTTATTTAAATATTTAATATGATAAATAAAATGTTACTCTATTGTCCTTTTTTAAAATATTAAAAATGTGATCAAATTTAAATTTTTGATCAACTGACAGAATTATAAATGGAAACTGTTCAAAAGGGTTTCATTGCGACAAATCAAATATTTGGAAAAAGTTTGCTAATATTTCAAAAGTTTGAGGTTTTTGCTGAAATTATTCCTTATCTTTTATGCACTTGTTTTATTATGAGTTTAAAAGGTAATTTATTCATATTGAACTATTTTATTTGAAAATGATTATAATACAAATGTTGCTTAAATAAATATCTTTGCTGATAAGCTATTGTTGTTCACAATTAGCGTATTATTATTACAAGAAAAATATATTCATAAAAATAATTCAAAATTCGAATTTACTTTTACGAAGTCATTTTCATAATGGCACTAGAAATAATTAATTTAACCCATGTTTTATTTAGATAAAAAATACTTTTTTTAGTAAATTTTGGTTTTAAAAAAATTGATGAATGATTAAAAAATTGTGAATGTGTATTTAAAATTAATTATTAGCTTTGACTTATATTTTAATCGATTTTTTAATTAAATCAAACATGGGCTAAAAGAGACAACAATTTTGAAGAAAAGCCAGTTAACAGTGTTCACTCATTTAATCAGAAATTGAAAATGGGCAGCTAATCTTCAATTAAATTTATACCATCACAAAATATCCAACGCATCGGAGGGGCACATCGCTCTTGAATTTCCATTCGTGAAAGTTTTACATTTTTTCAACTTTCAAAATTCTCAGACCATGCAATAAAAGAGTACGTTCTTATTCGTGTTTACCTAAGAGATGCAATGACCAACACTTTCTTCACACTGGACCTGCATTACTGCTCAGGATTGAAGCCTATTTCTTCTGTCATCATCTTTGATTAAATGGATGAAAACTAGAAAAGGGGCTAGAGGAAAATGCAAATCCACTTAAAATGATGTCAGGACAAAATCTTAAGATTCATACATTCAACTGGCATTATAATAGCTAGAGTTACTGGTTCAAACAAAATAAAGTAAATAAATTCAGTTTCAAAAAGCAGAGCAGATTTCAGACATCCACAGTTGCTAAAACTCGCTATTTCTTCTCTTCCTTCTCAGCCTCGGCAGCCCTCTTGGCCCTGACACCAACATGGCGCTTATTTGTTCGCTCAATACGGAGCTTGTCATATGCCTTGAACGATTTCATTTCGTCTGTAACCTTCACAAGTTCAACAGCTGGCTTCTCATGAACAATTGGTAAGTAAGGACCTTGTACTTGTGTGGCAGTTGCCAACTCCTCAGGAGCAGAATCACCAGCCTGTAGCAAGGAAAAGCAATCTTGAACTGTTCTATATTAAAAGGGAAGGGTAATTTTTGTTCCCAAAGGTATTACCTTGAATTTGCGAGTGCGTCTTGGGAAGACAACTAATTTGGCTTTGTATGTCTTCAGCCTCTGAACATTAGTTTGGAAACCCTCCAAGGAACTGTTCCTACGGCGATGATCAACTGCGATGCCAATGGTTGGTGCATATTTCTTTGGGATTCCTGCAGCCTGTTTGTTACATACGGAGAGATATTAATACACCACGAGTAGCATTCAAAATACCTCAAACAAAGCAACAGAAAAATGATGACAAATGCTGCTTAGAACTCGGACCATGCAGAGACGGAGATATCTCCAAGTTCATTACTACATTGATAAAGCAAAAATGCAGAAATGGAAGTCCATAGTTCAATCTCTCTAATTCTAATTCTAATTCTAATTCTAATTCTAATTCTAATTCATCTAGTGAATAATAAATCAATAATTTACAATTAATAAAAAATTTCAACATTCTGGAGAAAATTCATTGCGCTGGGAGACATAACATCAGGACTTAAAATCTGCATAACCATTGCAACAGCCAAAACCAAGCACAAGCAGAGGCCGAAAATGTTTGAGGTATTTCCTGAAGTCAAACTTGCATTATGGCTAAAACAACTCACCTTGAGTTCCTCAAGAGAAAATCCCCTTCCAGCTCTGACTTTCATATTGTACTTTAGGGTCTGACCATGAACAATAGGACGAAGAGGTCCAGCTGTAGGCCTAGGGAAGATCTTCACAGCCTTCTTTTGTCTAGCTGAAAATCGGATCAAACAAGAACCAATCAAGCCATCAATCAAATATTTAGGACAGGCAATAAAACAACCATTATACAAGTGAATCGTGTTTTGATAATGGCACAAAAATTCTTGTCACTGACCAATTCTTCTCCTGGTCTTGCGAGCAGGCTGGTTGAACCATGTCTTCACATAGTTCTGCCAATGCTTTCTGAAGTGCCCATTAGGAATGACATTGTTGTGCTTCATGATTTACCTATTGTAAACCAGATAAGAGTAATAATTAGACTACTAAAACACCCATTCTGCTATAATAGACTCGCCACAACCATGATCAATCAAATAAATTTTAAAGCGCAAGGTAAAAAATCAACTGATATATGTATCTACATTAATGCAAGATAAAAGAATATAGATTTTGTTTTCTGCAATCAGAAAACTGCAATGAAATCCAAAAAAATTGCAAACTGGCCATTAATTTAAATTTCATGATTAAAGTATATATGTTCAGGATAACCCATAAAAACAATCTTTTTGATACCCTAACACAGTCAAATAAAAAAAAGTAAAGCAACGATGAAAATAATAGCAAAGCCTCTAAAGATCACAAGCACTAATAATTTTTATTCCAAATTTAAGTAGATTGAATCTCTTCGCATATAAATTTACTAACAGCCTTTTAACTTGTTTGAGCAGTCAAATTTAGATTTTGACGGATACTTTTTATCAATGAAATGATACGATGAATTAACTGCCATTATTAAGGGGGCGATATTAGAATTAAAAGGAGAAACAAGCAAAAATAACAAAATCTAAATATCACGAAACCAAATATATTTCGTAATTCAATAAAGTTCGATTTTCCTGGCGCAAAGAACAGAAAATTTTAAAGGCTAACACAAAAAAAAAAACACCCCACGAAATTGAATAAGACCAGATCCAAGTTTTTTTCCAGGTTACCCAGACTACAAAATGAAAAACCTAAAAGCATACAGCACATGTTCACTTCATTTTCCTACATTCATTTCCCAGTAAACAAAGCAAAGCGTTTCAATCGGTATTCATACGTACGCGTTAAACATGGAGTTTGATTTGAATAATTTTCATATCAAGAACAAAGGCTGATATACATACACATACAGCAGAATTAGACAGCAGTGAAGAACTATTAGAGTTTACACTTACAGCGGCTGTTGGTATGGGGTGGAAAGGCTTTGCTGCAAAATCTGAAATTGGGGCGTTTCTGCAATTTATATGTAGGAACGAAGAAACCCTATATTTTAATATGGACCCATATTAAGTGTATTGGGCCGAACAGGTTAGGTTCCAGGCCAAATATACTGAAAAGTGACAAGCTTGGGCCAAGGGGACTGGGTAGATACTTATTTATAAATATATAGGAAAGGAAAATTAAATAAAATCGAGGTTTAAAGATAATTTTTAAAAAATCAGGTCTAAAGTTTATTTATTCAAAAATCGGGTAATATATTAAAACTCTAACCCTAATTTATCACTCAACTAGGGATGACAGTGGGGCGGGTTCGGGACGGGCCACCCTCACCCCACCCACCCCTTGCCCCGTCCACCTTAGACGGTACAGGGCTGAGCGCGGGACGATTTGTCCCGTTTACCGTCCCGCTTAAATTTTTTTATTTTATTTTTATTATTTTTTTGTAATTATTTTTAATTTTTTTCTTTTGCAAGGGCGGGTCCCGCCCCACCACCCCGTCGGGGTGGGTTTTTTTCGTCCCATTTGGGGCGGGGTGGGGTAAATGTCCATCCCTACTCTCAACTCTCTCACCTCTCTCCCAACTCTCTCACGCCTCCTCTCCCATTCCCTTCCCTCTCTACATTCTCTTTCTAAACCAACCCATCACCTCCCTCCCGTTGTGGCCCGCCATCATCGCCCAAACCCATCACCTCCCTCAATCCATATTGCCGGTCAAAAGGAGCTCAAATTGCGGCGGTAAAATACTATGCGACGGGCTGCTATTTTGAGGGGTGGATCTGCGGTTTTGAGGGATGGTGGTGGAGGTAGTTTTTGGTGGCCGACCTAAGGCAGTGCGTCAACTGCAGGCCTTGAACCTCATCCTCCAGACTTGTTATCCGGCCACCGGTTTCACATCGACACAGATCTTTCCAATTTCGGGAAAGAAATGTTATCCGACCACTCGGTTTCACACCAACGCCGCGATTTCTGGTGGTGTTTATGTGATGTGGTGTTGCTCGATTATATTTAGAGCGACGTGTGGTTTTCATGCTGATGTGGTTTTCAGCAGTTGCGGAGTGGAGGTGTGGTAGTGGTGTCGCGTCGGGCTACGGTGAGGGTGTTGATGCTGGTTGTAGTGGTGGTAGTGGTGTTTGACCAGTTGTGTGTGGTTGGATGCGGTGGTGGTGTGTGTGTGGTGTGGGTGCGGTGCGGTGCGGTGGTATTGACGGCGTGGTGGCGGTACTGTCGGTGTGTGGTGTTTTGATGTTATTGTTGGTGATGGTGTGTGGTTGGATGCAGGGTGGATTTGGAGGTGGGAGTGGTGTGGTGTGGCATTTTGTGTGGTGGTGGTGGTGGGTGTCGTGGATGTGGTTACGGCGATGTGTGGTGTTTTGTGTGGTGGTAGCAACGGTTGTGGATGTGATTTTGTAGTGAAAATTGTGATTTTATTGGTGGTTTTGTTGGTGAGGAAGAGGTGGTGGTGTATTGTTATTGTTGGTGGTGGTTAGTGGCGGTGGTTGGTGGTGGAAATGATAGTGGCGGTGGTCTGTGACGAAGTATTTGGTTATATGTGACCAAGTATTTAACTGTGACCTAAAAATTTGACAATATGTGATTGAAAAATAATCTGTGACTAATAAATTTGAAAATATGTGACCAATAAAATTAATTGTGACCTATAAATTTTTGAATTTGTGACCTCGAAATCATCCGTGACTAATTAATTTGACAATATGTGACAAATAAATAAATTGTGATATATAATTATGTATATGTGACCATTAATTATATAATTGTGACTTAGTTAATAAATATTTTTAATTAATAAATAAATACCTAATTTTTGCATTTGTGAAACTTAAAACCTGATTTTTGCATTTGTGAAACTTAAAATTTGATTTATGAATTTTTCTCTAAAGGAAATTTTCATATTTAGCCCTTATTTGAGCCCCTTTTTGGACAAAAAATACATTCTTGAATAGTATTTTGACTTCATTTCAACCACATATTTTTAATACACATAAATTCAAAATTTTTTCTTATTTTTTAACTACACACTTTCCGTCAATATACTATTCAAAAATACATTTTTTGACAAAAATGAAGCTCAAACAAATATTTAAGAGATAAATTATCACCCATTTCAAAATTAAGAAACAAAGTTTAAAACTTTAAAAATCATATATTAATTAAATTTTGCTTATGAAATAATTATTTAAAAATATTTTTTTATAAATTAAGTATATTAAAGTTTCAATTCTATACAATTTGGACACAAATCAAAAATTTTATTGATCACTTTACCTAATTTGATAAGAATGCTTAAATAATTAAAAATTTGTGCAAAAACTAAATCAGAGAATTTCAGTACTTTTGAAGAGATAATCTATATTTGTTAAAAGAATTTTAAAAAATGGACATTATTTACAAACTCAAAAAGTAACGGACAAAATTAATTTCTTACTCTAAAACTAGTTGATAAAATTTATTTTTCACTCTAAAAGTGTGCTATGGGGAATTCTCTCTCTCTCTCTCTCTCGGTAACCGAAGTTACATATTTATTATATTACTGTTAAAATAACTTACTCATTTTCAGTTTTAATAAATTGAAAAAAAATATTTATTGCTGTCAAAATGTTTCAAATTTGTATTTAATTAAACTCTGAAGCTTTGCTCTGAACAAATCGTATTTAGTTGTACACAAATAGATCCTAAAATTGACACGGTCAAGTAGATAGAGAATGTCTAGTAATCTAAAGACGATTCTATTAAAAATATTCCAAAATAATCTGCGGATGCGGGAAATAGATTCCGACTCGAATCAATATTCTATTTATGAAATTTATGGGTCATATTCGGATACAATAGGTATCCAATCAAGAAGCAGGAGTAATAGTATTATACATTGAAAAGAAACTTTTAATTTTTTATGTTCCTCAAAAGGCCTAGATTATTTTAGGATAACAAACGAGAAAAATGATATTTGAGTATCTGAACGGAACTAAGCATACAAACTTATGTTTAAGACGTTGAACTAAATACAACTAGACAAGATTAAAGAAGAAAAATGTGTGATAAATTTGTCAGTTTTCCTTTTCCAGCCCTACCAAGTATCAATCACTACTGTTTGGAAAAAGAAAAGAATTTATTGATTACATGTAGGTGGATTCACAGGTTGAAGTTTAACCAAGTGGACAGTTTACTCTGTAAAATACTTGCCAGCAAAAGAAAGATCTTCTCAAGTCATTTCCATTTCCATTTTCATTAGTAGCTCATTGCCTTATCTTGTTTCACAACTTTTCTACTTTCTCACACAACCCGTAACCATTCGATCACGTTCAAGAATGTCACAGATGCATAAAGAAGCAACAAGCCAATTTCCAGCAGATTTTCCAATGTTTCCACAGCGAGAATGTGTTACATTGATGGAGACAAATGTACATTCTTGGGTTTCCAGCATCTTCAAGCCCCAGCTATACAACTCCGTATGGTCATGATCCACAAAAAAAGTTGGGGGAACTTTTGTTCAGAGAATGTTATGGACGACTCAATTTTCTGGTTTTGAAGGAACAGCAGTTGCGAGTTTTCTATTACTGAATTTCGAGATATTCTTCCCAATTCTTCCCAACTTGGTTAACTTCTCTTTCCTCCCCGAAATGTCAGCCCTAATAACTTTGTCTCTTTCCTCATCTGAAAGCAAGGCGAGCCTTGCGAACTTTTTAGGTGCTACTTGCCCAAGCCTCTCATTTATGTCCTTGAAAGCAGGAACGAGCCCACGTCTAATAAAGCACCCTTCCATGAGTTGCATTGAGTTTGTCTCTGGAAGCACAGGGTTATCTTTCAACTCGAGGTCCAGACAGAATGGGGAATCCTTCAACCACATTCTCAAGGAATGAGCTCTCGCTACAAGGACTCCACTCCGAGTTTTACAGGGAAGAAATGGAGACCCAATTTCCCAAAGGTATGCCTTCAATGTGCTGTTTAAAGAAACCTTATTGTAGTCTGATGTCCCTGTAATCAGTACTACAGACTTCGGAGATTCAGGAAACCCCTCCAAGGATGCATCCTGCAGCCACTAAAGTGTCATCTCAGACAGAAAATATAATAATAAAAATAACAAATGTACCGGAAAATGGTGCTCTTAATAAATAGTTGAAGCCAGCTATAGAAAGCAAACGACGAAGTCAATAAAATGAATTGACACTGAACATGAATACATGGACTATCAACTTCAGACAACGGGTAAAACTATGAATATCGTTCTAGTCCCTTTGGGTTGTGGTTTTGGGAGGTTTGACAAGTCATCTGAGTCAATGTTACTGATTTGGAGATTACGGAAATCCTCCAAGAACTTATGGATCATAGTGTTACATCAGATGCAAAGCAAGAAATGACAAAAAATACAAACCAAAGGGGTATATATGGAACCAAAGATAATGAAACAGAAGATAACAAGCCCATTACTAAACAGGGACAGATGGACTATAAACTGAAGTATGACTATGATCCACCTCAAAAAACGTGAAGCAACAAGGACTGCTGATTGAGGCAATCAGTAAAGTCTAAAAGTACTTGTAACTTCCTAGGCGCTAAAGATATAACAAAATATATCTAAAATATACAGCCAGGTAATGAAAATCCCAGGTTTCATGTGTGCACTGTTACTTCATACAATAAGCAAAATCGTGATTATTACTTCCTTCTTTTTAGTTTAATGTGAGCAAACTCCTGAATATGGTGCATTTAAGCAAATTAGTTCACAGTGTTAAGTAAAAAATTAGTAGGGAAGAGTTTGCTCTAAATTAGGAGCATCGAGTTCTTGATTTGCCATAATTGTTTCTCCACTTGAAATAATCATTCAAAATCACAAATCTAAGAGAGATCGGAAAGAAGATTTGCCTGCATGAGGTCAAGCCATAGAGTTAGACCAACAAGAGCAGCACCGGGAGATAACTTTCTAAAGTCAGCTCCCCATTCCTTGTCAGCCACTCTGCACAATAAAGAAATATAATCAAAAGTAAATCAGATAAATAGAAACATTGAAGCTAGTTCAGATAGCTCCAGCAATGTGAAAGATTTTCTTGAAAGTATACGATGCACTTTTGGGTATTTGAAAACATATTAAATCCACGGTACATACTCATTTTTCGTCTATTGGATTATTCAATGAGATCAAAAAGAGAGAAAAAATGTCAAATGAACGGAAATTGTTATAGTGCCTGTCTATATGAACGAAGAAGTCATTGAAGATTGTTATTATAAGTTAAATAGGCACTAAGCTCACAAGTAGTACAATGAAATTATTGAGAACAAAGCTAATTTTGTTGTTACTGTTGTTGCGTGAGATTATAAGCATTCCAGGGTGGCTTGTTCATTATCTTGCATACTTGATTTATTAGTTTTAGTATGAACTAATAAGGACATCACATAATTTAATAGCACGACGTTCTCTTGCAATATGGCATTGCTTTTCTTAAACTATATATCATACATCCTGAAGGGATATGCTCAAATCCTGCAACTAGGGCCCAGAATTTGTAATTGGTCCCCTAAAATAATGTGAACTGACTCATGTTTCATTTTCCAATTTTAAAAATGAAATGAAAAGGCATATTTCGCATTCTTCACGAGCACTCTTTCAACAAACTCCATATTTAAACCTGATTGGCAGTAAATAAATTGTACGATTCAGATATTTAAAGAATAGAGTTTTCTACCTGAACACGTCGTGGCGATAAATGTTTCTTTTAATTGCTAGTTGGAAAATCCACGAGGCAGTAGCGCGGTGTTCAAAAGCCCACAATAAATCCTCTAGAGCATTGACGAAGTTAAAAGCAGCATTGTCTTCTATGGGTTCTAGTTTCTTAAGATAACAGTCTATCTCTGACAACAGCAACTCTGAATTCTCTGTCAGAATCCTGTGAATGTAAAATCACTTTAATATTCGCAATCAGAGAAGAGGTTAAACAGAACTTCCCACACCCGCACCCCTAAAATGAAAACAAGGGAAAAAGGACAAGATAGGAATGAAACCATGCCTGAGAGGAATATCAAAACCAGCATCTCTAATAGCAGTTAAGAGTGCAGTGGCTTCACTAGTAGAGTGGCACAAACTTGCAGTGTGAATGAAACAAGTCCATATCCTGTGGTCTGGATCTATACCTTCTGTTTTCATCTCCGCGAGTTTCTGAATCCCAATGTTGAAATCACCATTTTTTAGATAAGCATTAATGACAGAACTGTAATGTAGTGTACTAAGTTCTGCCCCAGTTGATTTTAAATTATTAAGCACTTCTTCAGCTTCTATGGGATGCCCTGAGCTGCCGTAAGAGGTCATGAGCAGATGCATTGTAGCAATGGTGGGCTCAACTCCTGATTCCTTCATAGTGACGAGTAGCTTTTCAGCTTTAGAGTGGTTTCCAGAGCTTCTATACATTTTCATCATTAAATGATAAAAAGAGCGATCGAGTTTGATTCCTTCTGTTCTTAGACCATCAAAAAGTTGTTCTGCTTCTTCTAGCTTCAGCTGCTTACAAAATGCTGCTATCAGGCTTTTGTAGGTGTTTAAGTGAGGTTCTAGACCAAGCCGTCTCGTTTCATGCATCAATGACAGAGCTTCTTCAGGCCTACAATCCCTACAGTACATCAGTATTAAAGTATTGTAAGTTTCCTCATCCGGTTTAAGTCCAGATTCTTGTATCCACTGGTAAACTTCAACTGTCTTCTTATAATCTTTGATATTTGTATACAGCTTAAGCATTGAATTCCATATTGAAAGATCAGGTGTGAATCCTGCTTCCTGCATCTCAGTGACCATGGCCTCAACATCCCTTACTTGTTTTCCCCTGGACAGCAACCCAATCATAACTCTATAGAGATGCATGGTAGGAAGATAGCCTGCAGCTTTCATTCCATGGTATATTTTCTTCACTTCAAATATGTTACCAGATTGTGCAAAAGCATCCAGCATCAAAACGATAGAACTCTTGCTAATTTTAAAACCCATATCTTGAAGATCCTGAATCGCAACATAAAGCTCATTTAATCTTCCATCAGCAATAAGTGCTTGCAAGAGACCGTTAATTGTATCCACTGTTGGGGAAGGACCATCTCTCATCATTGTATTAAAAGCAGCTCTTGCTTTCTCATAGCAACCGCTTGCAGCGTAAGCTTTTATCAAAGCATTCCAAACTTTACGGTCCACTACACTACATTTCTGTCTCAACCTTCCCACGACGCTCTCTGCTTTCTCCAGTTGCTTCAGTTTTCCATAAGTCTCAATGAGGTCAGTACAAATTGAGATATTGCAAACAGGAATTCCCTTTATTTCAGCACGATCAACCAAGTGCTGCGCCGTCTCTGGAAAATCCATTCTGCAATATATAGTAGCCATTATTTGGTATATGTTCTTGGAAGGTTCAACCCCACAAAAGTTCATGTCAGAAAATATTTGAGAAGCTTCAGAAATGTGTTCCTCTTTGCAGCACTGGATCAGGGACTCGTACATGGCAAAACTCCCATCAGAAAAACATAAGTAATTATTTTTGGAGTACTCATCTAAAGCAGCATCCAACTGGTGAGCTTTGCAGAGAATAACAATTAAGGCCTCAGTTATAAACTTCCGGGATCCAGAGGTTCGCTCCTTTATAAAGTTTAACAACTCTGTTGCTTCAGAGTATCGTCCAGATGAACTGTACGAACTCAAAATTGAAAATAAGACATTTCGGTCAAAACTGTAACCCTGCTTAACTGCTAATCTCAACATTTTAGCTGCATGGTCATAGCATTCTCCCTTAGTGAGTAAAGATGAAATCATTTCTGGGCCCAAGCCATGCAATTCTTCCAGATCCTGGGACACTTTCTGGATAATTTCTTCTTTGTTTTCTTTGCCAAGCACCCGGAGCAGTGCCTCATATAGAAGAAGATCTGGGGCAAAACCATTGCGAACCATTTCAAGGTACAACAATATTGCTTTTTTGGCATCGTTTGATCTTAAATGGATATCCAGCATGATTGAGTACGCTAAATTGTCTGGTTTAATTCCACACTGCAGCATGCAATTAAACATCTCTTCTGCTTCCACTCGTTTTCCAGCCTTTGCATAGCCACAGATCAAAGCACTGTAAGTACGCAATGTAGGTTTAACACTAGTATTTAGCATCTCTGACATCACATTTGCAGCTTCTGTCATCTTATTTGCTTTCCCAAGAGAATCAATAAGAACAGTATACGTCACTGCATCAGGATTTCGGCCAGAGAATTTCATGTTTCTGTAAATTTGCAATGCAAGCTCATGCTTACCCTGCTTCCCATACATATGAATGATAGTATTATAAGTCATCTCATCTTTACCAAATCCCATCTTCGCCATCTCTTCACAAACTTCCTTCACCTTCTCTAAATTCCCTTCTCTTGCAAATGCATAGAGTACCGAATTATATGTAACTGCATCGGGGAAAAAACCCTTTGATCCCAACTCCTTAAAGAGCCGTTCTGCCTCACCAGCCAATCCACATCTTCCAAACACAGAAATCATGGCATTATAAGTCCATAAATCAGGTTGACATTTGTGCGCTTCCATGTCATCAAAAACCTTTGTAGCCTCCTCCAAATTGGACTCACGTGAACAAGCACTGATAAGAGTGTTATAAGTAATTATATCAGGTCGAATCCCTGACCTTCTCACTTCACTTAAGAGTTCAATCCCCAAGTTTGGTGTCATAGGCCCTGATTTCAAACGTGCATTTATCAGAGTATTAAAACTCACAAGGTCTGGCTCACAGCCACGTTCTCTCATCAAATTAAGCAAGTCCTGAACCTTGGCAAACCGACCATTCCGAGCATAAACCCCCATCATCGCATTGTAAACTTGGACTGTATTACCTACCAAAGGCTGCGCCCGAGTAAAAATCTCCACAGCCAACGCTTCCTGGTTTGCCTTTCCGAGCAGGGAAAGTATTGTGGCAAGCATTCGAGCATTGGGAGAATACCAATGCCGAAGATTTAACCACTCGAAAACCTCCAACGCTCTTTGCCAACTAGACTGACCAACCCATTTCACCAGAAAGCAAAAATCAGTAGGGGTCATTTGCACCATCTTCTTCTCCAAAACATCGGCTACAAACTCCTCAGACTTCAATTCTAAAATCCTATCGGTCAAAAATTGTACTCTCTTTTGCCAATCTTTTGCCCTCTTCAATGCCAATTTATTCATTTTTTTTACCGTATTCCTACTAATCCTCCTATCCAAAACCTCAACATATTCGTCATTCATTCTATTCACGGTCAATAACTCCTCTTCACTTTCTATTCCAATTTTATCTTTACCCTCAGAATCTTGTACATTTCCAACATCGGTCAGTGGGGGAGGGTTAACTATGAATGAGGAATCGTGTAAATACTTATGGGTATCTGTGAATTTTGAGTTGGGCCATCTCACAGATGGTGAGGCTCTACTATAACTAAATTTTTTTGCAGTTTCTGGTTCACTACTAGTATACGTACAACCAGAAGTTGAGCAGCAAGGAACAGAAGGGTTCTTGTGTACCTTCGATTTTCTGCTTATGGGTAATGACGGTGGAGTGACGGTTAGAAATCCAGTGAAATTCATGCCCTCTGAAATTGATTTTACTTCTGGGTTCTTTCATAAGTTGCCAAGACGTCGATTTGGCATGGGAAAAAATGGAACTTTGGCATGTCTGTAGAGATTTATTCATATATAAGATAAGTGTATAGATTTACGTGAAAAACATGTACAGTACATTCAAGATTAGAAGAGGCTATAATTTCTAGAAGATAAAACGAATGTACAGCAGATATTTTCTTTTGGCGGTTTGTTCATTTATCTGGCTTCAAACAGAAAGGGAGGAAGGGAGGAAGATGCTGAATAGAAAGGACCCCGGTTGGAAAAATTGGTGAAAACTGGTCTTTTTCTCAAAAGTTATGCATATGGGTCTCTTTTTGAAATTTCATCACATCTACCGTGACAAAGTTTAAGTTCGGTGCATATTAAAATTAAATTTTAGTAAATTCGATAAAAATTAATGAAATGTATAGTTAATAAATTGTGAATCCTATAAAATGTATGATTAAAATTAATTATCGACTTTGATTCAGATTAAAGGCTCGTTTGAGCCTCATTTATGACTAAAATACATTTTGAAATAGTAGATTGATATAGAATATGTGGTTAAAAAATAAAATAAAAATTTATGATTGCGTGTAATATTTTTTTATTGAAAAATGTGTTGTTGAAAAGAATAGAGAATAAAATATTTTAAAAATAATAAGGATCAAACAAGGACAAAAATTTAGATTTTAATTTCTATATAACAAGGGCTAAATAACCTAGTCAAATATACTTTATACACACATAACTTACAATTTACTATCGAGTTATTATTAACACGAGTATGACCAAGCAAGTATGAAGATAAAATCATCAATATCCCTACAATATATAAAAGAGCAAAGTAATTACTATTAATAAGGCATCATCATTGTGTCATGTTGATGTCATATATACTAATTTTACCATTTTCATTTTTTCCCCTCAAATACTACGTAGTTTTCTTCTCACGGGACAGACAGGGTTTCTCCATTTCTCCACACAAGTTGTCGTACCTCTTTTCTTCTGCTTTTATACAACCATTCAAGACTTATCATTTCTTTTTCCCTCTTTACTATTTGTTGTTTAATTTTGCCTCTCTTTTCTATTTGAATTTCCTTAGATCTTATTTTCCCCTCTTTTGTTTTCTCTCTCTACTTCTGAGATCCACTTTACTCTCTCTCAATTGTTGTTCTTACTGCCCATTTGAAATCAAACCATTGATAAAAAAATCACAAATTATTTTCACCGTTTGTTCTTCTCTACTATTCAGTCATCCTGTATTCCCTTTGGTGAACATTTTTCTTTGGAGCTTCTTCATATGATTGGAACCCTATCTCCCAATTTCAATCGATGCTGTTGTATTCGCTTCTTCTTTTCTTAAAATCCAAAAACTCTACAGTTTTTGAAATCATATGTGCATTTTTAAATCTTCGAATAGGTGTGTTATTTAAGTCCATCAGTGATGAGGAAATGCTGCCATAGAATTAGAAGGTTTTGGAGCTATGCGTTTGTCTTTTTGAGCCTTTTGTTTGGATGTTCAAATAAAATATTGGTTCCATTTTGGTGTATGTGGCAAGCTCAAAAACCAATTATAAAAATTAGAATTTAGAAGTTTAGTTTGTTTGGTAATTATATTTTAATAAAGAAAATGAAAGACTGGAATGCAACTAAATCGAAAATTAGAATATTAATCAACTTGGATTGTGCTATTTTGGAATTCGTGGTAAAAATTATCAAGTCCTTTGTAATATTTCTCTACTTCTCAATGGTTTGGAAGGGTTTGTAGACGTGTGAATATCTTTGATCTTCAACTTTCACGTGTATTTTTCTTGTAAATAAATTATTGTATGATCAATCCTTTGACTTTTTGATAGCAATCATTTCATTAACTTTTATTATTTTTTGAGGGCTATATAAAAAATCAATTACCCCTCATTTAATTTTTTTTTATCTCGGCACACACAATCTTGGAGTTGCCATTAGTACCATTTGAATTTTTATGCTAGGTTAAGTAGCTCACAAATGAGTATCTATTGAGCAGGTGAAGCATGAGGAATTGTCTCACTTTGCAGAAGGAGTCATCATGGGGATGAAAGTCGATACTGATATTCGGAGGTACTCATAAATATTTAATTTTCTTCCATTTTTTCTACATCGTGTATCCTTGAGCTATGTGACAGATTCTGTATGATTTTAATTTATGGACATTATCATGTTGTGGATCCCTAAGTTAATTGAAATATATGTTGTATTACAAGAGAATTACTCATTTTCCTCGAGTAGAAGCTTTTTTTTCCCCAAGAATAATTTGCCTAAAGTTTAACATAATGAGGTCATTCCAAGTACAACCTTGCCATTTTTCTCATAATTATGTTGAATTTGTGACATTGATACGTTGATACAATTTACCTTTTGATATCCAAGATGACATTCTCCAATGAATGCTAATATCCGTAAATGATGAATGTATTATATTTTCTCACGAGTTTTAGGTAGGCATTTTGTGACATCGAACTTACAAATAAAATATAATTTTACTCCATGTAATTAAAGGGGTTATTTTGTTAATAGATTTTATTTTTTTTAAGTAGGTCATATATTTCTACGAGTTTTGTAAATGGTATTAAATGGAATCAATATATGTTGCTTTCTCATGGAATTAATGATTCTTGTTATTAGATAAATGTCAATTTCTCTGTGTTGAGAAATATTACTGTTTGATCTTCTCTTCAACGTATTTGACTAAAAAATGCAAGGATGTGTTCTAAAAATAAATGCATCACTCTCCTCATTAATACCAATTGGTAGGTCCATAAGTTCTATACTTGTCAGGAGACAAAAAGGTAACTTATGCTTACCTAACTCAAGTTTCTTACCTTCTACATTGATTTTTGCTATTATTAATCGTAATGTAAATGATGAGCTGATTTTAGATAGTGGCATGAGAGGTTTGGTGAATGATTTATAAGTCGAATTCCTATTGCAGCTGGCGGCGTTGGACTTCATAATCTGTACAGCTTTGATATATTTGCCATGACTGACTCAAGAAATCGATTTTTTTCGTTGGTAGCTGGTTATCGAATCTATTATGGTGGTGGGGATGTTAACTATACGGCCAAACAAACGCCTACTTGAAGACACTTTTTCGTCTTTATTTTTTTTTACCGTCTATCCCTCTACATTTTCTGTTGACTTAAAAAATAATTTTATCGTTATGGAAAGTATTTTTGAATAATCTTTTATTTGCTAAAAGTTCGTTATTGTATGTGCAAACCTTAATCTCAATGTTGCATTTGAGGTGATCTCTATTTTCTTTTTTCTATTATTATTTATTTATTTTATGTTTCATTTTTGTTTTGTTCCCGATGTACCTTTGGTTCTGAATTTGGTTTCATCTATAGCATTTGTCATTCGCTTGATTAAATTTATTTATAATATGTGTCTAAGGTTGTAAAATGACTGAGTCAATTGAACTTTACTTGAGATTGGCTCATCCATGGCTTGTTCAAGCTTATCTTATTAGTTAAAGGAGTTAAGCTAATAAATGAATGATAAATAAAGTAACATGCAAATAACAAAGTTAATCGAACTGAACTCATTTTTAACTTTGCAAAATAACTTGTTTAAGATTGGTTTAGAGATAAACAAGTCAATCATATGCTGTACTAAATACTCAGTGGGCCAACACTAGTGTGGATCAATTAATTTGTGCTTCTATACATGTCAAGACTAGATATTTTGTTTATTTATGTTTCAGTTTTGTTCATAATTATCTCTTTTATGGTGGTTTTTCATAATTAATTATGGTTTATGTTTTCTTCATTTGTCCTTTTCCTGTTAGTAATATTTCATGTCTTATCATTTCTGTTATGGGTGTTTTTTTTAATGAGTCATGGTTCCTTGGCAATCACACTCTTACCATGATCTGCTGGTTTCACTTTTAGTTTTGAAATTTGTGAAGACAATGTGAAATTTTATTGGTGTTTAGTTTGAGAGATAGAGCTCAGGTTGAACAGTCGTTGCACTACATTGTTCGGGAGTCTTCAGATGATGCAGATAGCAAACGAATGTTCAAACATCAAATCGTTTCAGTTTTCAAATCAAAATTATTTTCCCCCAAAACTGGTTTATAAACATGAGGTATTAACTCGATTTACGTGGTTGTTGATTAGTCACTGCAATAGGTCAAGAAATCACGATCTATGTCAAGGATATGCACACTGGATTTAACAAAAAAAGTTGGAACTGTTACATATCCTTTGATTTCCAATAGTGGTCTTGAAACTCTCGCCCTACAATCGTCCATTGATTCTGGGTATGAGGTTAAGTAATCGTTTTAAAATAGATTATCATTTTAACAAAATCACTTAGAATAAATATAGCGGTAATTGTGCAACGCACGATACACCACTAGTAATCCTAAAAGTGATAGAAGAGTGTAAATTTTATCCACAACTGAAAGCAATTGAGTCACTAATGCTTTCACATGGAAAATTTATAAATGATTTAATTAATAAATATATAAAAATGAATGCACGAATAATTTAATAATGCGATAATCTATAAAAATACATTGTTTAAAATGAAAGTTGACCACTTATAAATAATATAAATTAGCTAAACGGAATTGAATCTCTAAACTTATATTTAATTTAAAATTGCATGACTTTATCACGTTTTGTTATATATCTTTCTCTGAATTAACAAAATTGTCTAGTTAGTCATGCAGTAACTTTCTTTCACGTAATTACTATGTGGACACCGTAAAAACGAAAAATGGTAAAATGAGGATTATAACGTCTTTTATAAATTAAAAAATGTTAAAATGCATTATCTCACACTTTTATAGTGTGATTTAATGATTAATTGACATGTCGGGATATTTTTTGTTTCGTGACTACTACTTAAATAATTTTCATCAATTTAGAAGACTACACGCTACATAATATTAAAACTAAATTAAACTTGGAAAATTATAAAATACACTCTCTATTAGTATGTTTTGCAAATTGTAAATCATTTTTAGCAAAATTGTTCCCCGATTGGCCCCATTATTTAATGTTATAATTTTTGGAATAGTATTTTTTTTTTTTTTAGACTGTGTGGTTGAAAATTAAATTTTTTTTTTGATTTATATGTAATATTATTTTATTAAAGAATGCGTGGTTGAAAAAAATGTATTATAAATAAATGGGGCCAAACAAGGGGCATGTAATTGGTATAAAACACATTTATTCAAAGAAAAATAGAAATATTTACAAATTTATCATTATATGAAGCGAAACATGCCAAAATTCCCATAGCTGAAAAATAACATATCATACAAAATATATTTAAAATAAATGAGTCGTGCTAGATATACATTCCAACTGACACCCCTCTCACAAGGTGTGTGGGCCACAATTATTTTATAATCGTGGCCTATCCTATGTGAGAAGGGTGTCATCTTGAGTGTACACCAAGCATAAATCTAAATAATATAACAGTCTGCATACAGATTGTCAATTATTTCGCTATAGGTTACAAACCAATTTACTATCTTAGTTTTTTTCAAACTACAACTTAAAAATTATAAAATAAATTAATAGCACTGGGAAATACAGCGACTCCATTCGATTTTTTCCAACATTTATTAAAATGAATCTATTTTTTATGGAGGAATCCCCGTACCATTTTTTAATTGAACGAATTTTAAAGTATTCATACTTAATTTGTTTAGCATCTATTTTTAGCCTATGTTTGATAATCATTATCTATTTTCAAACTTTTTTTACACACTTATTTTTAAAAACACGTTTACACGATAAAATATTTTATACGTAAATTCAAATTTTTTTCATTATTTTCAACCACACATTTTTTTAACAATCACTATTCAAAACTTTATTTTTATCAAATAATAATTGTCAGACAGGAGCTTATCTTTCTTTTAATTTGCAAGAAAATTGTAAGAGAAGAAGACACATACATAGTTTTAGCCCTTGTTTGAAACTCATTCTATTTCTCATTCTTCATTTCAATCACATATTCTATCAATAAAATAATATTACACATAAATTCAAAAAATTTCCTTACTTTTTAACCACACAATCTTCCATCAATCACCATTTCAAAATTTTTTTTAAACCCAAAATGAATGTCAAACAGGGGCTTAATAAAAATATGAAATTGCGTGTAAAAATGAAATTGATAACATTTCACGACAATAGCGTAGTCACTGTGCCAAAAAAGTGTAGTCCTGATACTTGGAAAATATAAAATTAAGAATTAATATCAAAAAATCTCTCATAAATATTTTCATTTGCGATATATCTCTCGTAAAAAATTATCCCGTTTAGAACATTTTGTTAGAAAACCATCCTCACATCAATATCCGTTAGACTTGCTGTTAAAACAGTAAAAAATGACAAAATAAAAAATTGCAGTATCCAAAATTTTATTTTATTTTTTACAATTATACCTAGATTTTTTATATGTGCCAACTATAATCTCTAATCTTTAAAAAATTATTTTCTTCTCCATCCCACCATACCCTATCCCACCCTATTCTACCCTACCCTACCCTAAGCTACCCTACACTACCCACTTTATCTTCTTCCCACCCCACTCTCTCCCACTTCACTTCATCCTTTTTCCATCAATTTTTTCTCTCAATCTCTAGCCATTAATAGAGGAGCAGCAATAAGAAGATGGACCCATCACAGTCAACTCCAAACATTCCAATTTTCACTTTTCTTTTTCTCAGAACCTATCTTCTCTTTATCTTCAAATGAATAATCTCCACTTTAGCTGTCTCGTGAATAATTATGTGCTTACGTATCAACTCTATTTCCCAGAACATACAAATTTGTACTCCACCCTCACACGCCAATATCATTCAAATTCACAATTGCGGGCGAAAAACGAAAACCCAAATGTGATATACACTATTAGGGCTCAGGGAAACACTTCTATTTCGGCGATTGGCTATGTATGTTGTACTGTTTCTCACTTTTAGAATTATTTCTCTTTTTGAAAATTATTTGCTCATTTTATATGCTTATTGTGCAATGAAATCTTAATCAGAAAATCGTTCTTGGTTAGGTTTTCGATGAAGCGGCGGTGGTGGTGATCGTGGTGCCGGACGATGTGTGGTGGTGTCTGTGATTTTGACTCTGGGATTGGTGGTGGGTTGAGGGCAGGGTGAGGAATTTAGTGAAGAAGAAAATGACATTTATTTATTTTCTTTTTTTAGTTTTTAATGTAAGTATTAAATGTGATTGAAAGGTTTGAGATTTTTGTTTCAAAGAACATAAATTTTTAAAGGTTTGAGATTGTGAGTTGTGCAAATAAAATATTTTTTTGTGTAATTTACAAAGAAATAAAAAAGTTTGAGATCACGACTGCAATTTTTCCTCTTTAATTTTGACATTTTTTACTGTTTTTAACGGACAAACTAACGGAATTGAACGATAGAGGGTATTCGTGCAAAAAAGACTGTATTTCGTATAAAAGTTTTCAAACATGAGGTTTTCTATAATTTTCAATAAGTACGAGGTATATCATAAATAAAAACGTTTTAAAGGGTTTTATGATATTAATCGTAAAATTAACTCATAAAATACTAAAATAGAGAGATCTGAGGAAAGAAAAAAAAGAATGAAAGAGCAGCAGAAAGTTAAATCTTGAAAAATAAGTAAGGCATATAAAGTGTTTCGTAATGTAACTTGTAGGGTGTGATTTGTTATTTGCAAATTACGGTAGGGCGGATGATGCCGATGATGTAAGTTGAAGCGAGCAAGAAAAATGTACGAGCTGTGAAGGAGATACACTGGGAAGATAAACATGAAAGTTAGAAGAAAAAAGTAAGAAGTAATGACATAAAGAGAGAAGAATGGAGGATACATGTAAAGCGAAATGAGGTGAGATATTGGGAAGGAGCCTCGACAAGGCCTTCTTAATTGAAGTTGTATAGTATATTATCTAACTCTTGTTTGAACTTCATTTTTTCAAAATTCATTTTGAAACATATAATCTCTCATAAAATAATATTATACGTAAACTTAAATTTTTTTCTTATTTTTTATCCACACATTCTTCAAAGTTCAGTATTTCAAAACACATTTTTCTTCCAAAATCTCATTAAACCCAAACAGGGGCCTAGTATCACAATTTTTAAGTTGGTCCCTCTGAAAAGGACCTTTTATAAAACTTTGAACTATCTAGTTTCGAGGTACTTTTAAAGTTAGCTTAGTCAAAGCTCTTAATTTTCATTTTGAATTTTCAACAATTGCATATTTTCATAATGATCTTTTGCGTATTAAAAGACAAAGATGCCCTGAAATATGTTATACAATTACAAAATATTGTTTTATTTAAAATACGATACTACTCTTTTAGTTAACAAGTAAAAATCAAGCAATTCCCACATAAAATTTAAAAATCAGCTAACTTTTCTTATTTGTTAATTTCAACACAGGATAAAAACTCTTTCATTTTCTTTTGCTTCAATCTCAAAATCTCAAAAATTTATCAAACGCTAAACAATAAACTTTTTTTTTATATCTATCACTTCAAATCGATAAGTATATTTACATATATTTAATTTCGTTTTCATACTTTTAATTGATAAATCTTATTTCAACATAGATTAACATGTAAATAAATTTTTTAAACACATTTATAATTTTTTTAAGTATAAACAAGGAAAAAAAAATACATCTACTTGTATATTATTTCAAACGAGATTCATGACAATGTACATATAGCTGGCCAACTTTAACAGCCGATTGCCGCCTTAATAGCTGGGTCTGTCTGTAACAATCGCCTGTTAACAGATTAGACAACCCGGCTGTTAGGATGTTAACAACTGGTCGTAGGCTGTTAACGGTCAATTCGACTATTTTTTTCTTATAATTAAAAATTCTATTTCCTCATCCAGATATAGCTGTAATCCCGATTTTTTATTTTGGTGATTTTGAATTGGATGAAAAATATCGATGGATATGAAAATGGACGAATGATATACGTGGTGATATTTCAATTTTCATAAGATCAAGTACATCATATGCGAAAATATATCATAATTTACAAAATAAACTGAAACTCGATCCCCTCAATACGATATGGAACTGAGATTTCAATTCAATCAGCATTCATCCATTCCGGTTTAACCTATGAAAGTTACTTCTGATGCTGAAATGAATTATCTATTTCAATTGAATAAAATATACACGACTCCTCTTTGTATGACTTTAGTGAGAAAAAATGTCTTCAAAGGTGAACACAAAAATTCGGATGGAGTGGATCACAATATCAATATTTTTTATGACACGGTTAGGGATGTCATCGAGTCGAGTTAAGCCGCGAGTCGAAACTCGAAGTTTGGGCTCGACTCAAGTAAAAATGGCTTGGACTTTTTTTGTTCGGTCAAAAAATTTAAGCTCGACCCAATCTTTCGGCTTGGGCCTTAGAGAGCCGAACTGGGCCCGAGCAGAGCCAACCTAATTTTTTTTTAAAAAATCATGAGTTGCCTGCCATTGCACCGTGTTTCCTTTGACAAGGTAGTTGTAATTTTAGCTGCCTGCAACAAATTTTAGCTGACAGCTTATTGCAGGCAACTGTAATGTTTTTTATTTTTTTAAAAATTTTCAAACTTTTTTTAAAAGTATTGTAGATTACTATTTTTTTTAGGCTCGACACGATTTGTCACGAGTCGAAAATGGTCCTCGTGGCATTGGCTCTCCCAAAATGAGGCTCTGCCTGAGCCACAAGCCGGACTTTTCAGCCAGCATGCCACATGACACCTCCGACACAGTGGAGATAACTTGTGAGAATGATGTGGTTATTTTCAATAAAGTTGTTCATTACCGTGATCTCACTGTTATGCACAGAATTTCCTTGGTAGTTCACGATAACGAGAATGAAAATGAATTTACAAATGGGGATTTGATTGCTTTATTTCATCAAAGACATGAGTGGGGTGGGAACTTGGCTGTTGGATTGAGTGGATCGTCATCTAATTCTTCGCAAGTAGTTCTCGATGATTCAGATTTATATATCGAACAACTGTTTGAAACAAAATAAGATTTACAGGAAGTTGTGCAATTGATTACATTGAAATACAACACTGAGTTCAAAGTAAAGAAATCAAACAAGTCATTGTTGATAATTATTTGAGTTGACGACAGTTGCTGTTGACGTTTACGAGCGATGAAGATGGACACAAATAAATTATTTATAGTTCACAAGTATACTCAGGAACATACTTGTGAAGTGAGAATTCGTCGAAATGATCACAGTGAAATTTGAGTATGGTTTATTGATCGATAAATAATGCACTAATATCAGGATCTACGGACGATCTACAGACATTCAGATATCATTAACGACGTTCGTCGAGAGTATAGAGTGGTCACGAGCTACCGAAGGACTGGTATAGTATATATCTGTGCTGATCATCAAACAACTCCAATACAGTACTAAAATTATCAAAGCCGTTGTTCCAACTACATTTTTTCGACATCTGTCTCAACTCAGCATTGAGATAGTACTATATACTGCAGAAATTTAAATGTTAAAACCTTCTGCAAGAGATAATGGAATAAAACATATCTCAGAAAATTAAGCGAAACTAACTGTAACTAATATACGTAAGGAATAAATTCATTTACATTGACACTAATAAAAAAAGAAATAAATTAATAAATTAAAGAAGAAGAAAAAAGAATTACATATAAAAATAAAATAAAAATTAAAGAAAATAATAAAAAATTTA
>CAIGRB010173990.1:78024-109061 GCA_903798255.1 Fraxinus quadrangulata
AAAATTAAATTATAAAAATTAAATAAAAATAAAAATATTATTTAAAATTGAAAAACTTAAATTATCATAAAGAGAAAAGAATTAATAAACAGTAAAGAAATGAAGAAAAAAAAAAGGGCCAAAAATAAAAGGTTTGGGCCAACTGTTAATAGTCGGATCCATCGATTTTGGTTTTTCGCCAAAAATCGTCATTTCCGACGAGTAGAAGCATCTTCCCCCACAAAAAAAGTATACCTAAATTTAGTCCACACTCAAGCATCTACTTAAATCTTGAAGAATAAATATCATAAATGTTAAATTTAATCTTTACCACATATGAAAAATCAATCTCATAATCCACAAAAAACAATAAACTTGTTGAAGATAATGGGTGACTCGGTTGTGTGCAAGTCGACGTTAGATTGACTGTAAGAGTGTTGACTTCGACTGGATCCGACTATTAGAATGTGTGATTTTTTTTTTTCTTTTTCCTTTCCACTCAAACACTTTGCACAAGATCGGGTATTTTTGGCTTTTGATATTTAGCCTATATTCGAGTCACATTAAAATTTTCATTTTCATTATTCTACTCATTTTCAAACACATTATTCAATAAAATAATATTTTATATCACATTAATAACTTTTTCTTCTTTTATAACCACACATTCTCCATCAATTTATTATTTCAAAATATATTATTCCAAAATAACGTGACTCAAACGTACTCTTAACTTCACAATTCTAATTTTTTTCCCCCCTTCATGGTCAAAGGCCATAATCAAAATATTTCCTCTCCAATTTCGAACTTCCCGGGCAATATACTCTATTTATATACTACAGGGGGATTTTGGGAGTGTCAAGTCAAAGTCATGGAGTTGCTGCTTATTTTGCCAGCCAGTAAATCACATTCAGTTGCAAAATTTAAGGGCTTCCCACCTTTATGTCAAATTGTTTTCAAATTCGTCAATTACAAGTCAAACTTCAAAATTGTAAATTTTTCCTATATACAACGAAACAGTGTCGGAAAACATGGCTCGAAATCAGTTATGTCTTCTTTAAATTCCAGTCACAGCTCAATTTCTGAGCATTCAAATGATTTTTACAGTACTGGGAAGGAGCTTTCTCGTGATTCATACAATGAAACAATATGTGAGTTGTGCAAAGAAGGGGATATTGATAGTGCCATGGCATTGCTTTCACAAATGGAGGCTCTAGGGTACCACCCAAATTCAATATCTTACACTTGCTTGATAAAAGCTCTTGGAAGTGTTGGCAGGACTTTAGAAGCGGATGCAATTTTCAAAGAAATGATACTTTCGGGTTGTAGGCCAGGAATTAAAGTGTTTAATGCATTGCTCAAAAATTGTTTGAGAAAAGGTCTCTTAGAGCTTGCGGATAAAGTCGAGAGAGTATTGGATGGTTCGGGTTTGGTTAGGGATCGCGAAACATTTGAAATCCTTATTGAGTATCATGTTCACGCGGGTAGGTTGAAGGATACTTGGTTAGTTATTTCTCAGATGAAGAGGAAGGGCTACCAGCCGGATTCTTTTGTGTACAGTAAGATTATTGAACTTTATAGAGACAATGGGATGTGGAAGAAAGCAATTGCCATTGTGGGGGAGATGCGGGAGTTGGGGATACCAATGGATGGGAGAATATATAACAGCATCATTGATACATTTGGAAAATACGGAGAATTAGAAGAAGCATTTAAAATTTTTGAGAGAATGCAACAAGAAGGTATTGTGCCTGATATCAGGACATGGAATTCGTTGATTCGATGGAATTGCAAATTCGGGAACTTGGCTAGTGCTCTGGATTTGTTTAATAAGATGCAGGAACAAGGGATATACCCTGATCCGAAGATCTTCGTTACTATAATAACACGCTTAGGGGAGCAGGGGAAGTGGGATAGCATGAAGAATATTTTTGAGAATATGAAAGACAGAGGACATCGGAGGAGTGGAGCAATTTATGCCGTTTTGGTTGATATTTATGGGCATTATGGGAAATTCCAAAATGCTGAAGATTGCATAAACGCTTTAAAATTGGAAGGTCTAGAGCTTTCACCGAGCATATTTTGTGTTCTGGCAAATGCTTATGCTCAGCAGGTGACTTTATCCCTGTTCAATCTATGTATCTTCTGACAAAATTTTATCTTGGTTTGTATGCCTAGTGATTTTGTCATATTTACAATGCAGGGCTTGTGTGAACAAACTGTTAGGGTTCTGCAACTCATGGAAGCAGAAGGGATGGAACCAAACCTGATAATGCTAAATGTGTTGATCAATGCTTTTGGTACTGCTGGAAGGCATATGGAGGCACTATCAATTTATCATCACATAAGAGAGAGCGTAAGATTTAGCTCAATGATTTAATCATTGCTTAAATATTCATTTTTCTTTACTAATAGTGGTGTTATCACTCTCGAAGGGCATTAGTCCAGATGTAGTTACCTACAGTACACTTATGAAGGCATTTATAAGGGCTCGGAAGTTTGATCTGGTGCGTGCTATCTCTTCTTGAAGCTGACTACCATCAAATGTGCTATTTTATTCTATCTTTACTTTTTCATAATTACAATGGATGAATTAAATCTCTAGTGTTCTCAAGGTGGCAGGCTAACATTCGAAAATGCTAGATAGCTACTCAGTCAGTGTTGCTCTTTGATTCACAGCTTATATATTATCCTTTGTCTTCTATATAAGTTTTGTCTTTGAACCCTCCTTACTTTCATTGAACTTCCTCTGACTTCCCCGAGATACCCAAATACTTCCATCAGAACTTTACATTACATTTGAACAACGCCCCCTTCCTCCATATGCAAAGTTTTGCTTTATTGTGAATTTCAATTTCCACCTCTTTCTGATGACATTCTTTAGTTCGTGAACCTTAATGTAATAGAAAGGAATAAATGAAAAATAGAAGAATGAGTTTTATTTGGCCGAGAATGTTATTTAATTACATCAAGTTAATATTCAATGCCCCATAAAATTTGGCTGTATCTTGCAACTTTTTTTGGGGTTTGTACCGGAAGATGTTGCTGTCCAGTTATTAGTATTAAAAGCATGGACAACAAAGAAGTTCGGCTTTTAAATTTATACTGTGCTTTAATCAAAGTTTCCTCTGTTGGTTGCCTGTCAGGTCCCTAAGATATATAGTGAGATGGAATCTTTTGGATGTTCACCAGATAGAAAAGCCAGAGAAATGCTGAAATCTGCTTTGATGGTTCTTGAACAGAGACATTATTAGCATATTCACTAAGCTTTAGTTGGTTTTGGGACTGTGGTTATCTGCTTCTTATTACAAAAGACTTCCACTAGAGTCGATATGAAGAGCCCTACTGATACTCATGGTTTGTCAGGAATCCTGAACAAGATTGAGGAGCTCAAGTAAGTCACTTAAGTCCTTAATTTTCATAACTCCTGTTTTCTCGTGTTTTTCCTGTATTTCTGGCTGCAAATTGTCATCGACTCATTTGTTCTAATTTTTCTTGTGATGATTTTTTTTATCAAATATTTTTTTTACAATTTGGCTGCTTAGTTGGAATGATGCTTTAATTGGCTCTTTTCCTCAGATTTGCTACTTCCCTTGTGGTGTGGCTGCTTTAGGATGCCTCGAGGTTTGTGAAGAAACTTGGTCCCTAGTTGGGTCACGTGTTCGGCAAAAGCTCTAAAATGTAATTGGTCTTCTCATAACTAGTATTTGTTTAGTTAATAATCTTTAATAATTATTAACACGTTTTGGGATCAATATTACTAACGCCCAATCATTAATATCAATTGAGAAAAATGTTTCTAGGTTTAATTATTAGGAACGGGGAGTCTAATGTGTAAATACAAAGAACTTTCGACTAAAACTTTGGTCATGCATTTTCTAAAATTGAGATATGTGTGAGCAAATTGGTTGCTATCATTTTTAAATGTGAGAAATGTGGTTTTCAGAATATCTGCACTTAGATTGAAAAATATGAAAATTTCCTTTTCTATTTGTTTTTTGGCAATTAAAGTATGAATCATTTTACTTTGGAGAATACATTTTGAAGGACCATTTAATGCTTAAGTGATAAACAATCATTTCATTTCTCTAAAAGATCTTCTAGTCCAACAAAGTACTTCCATAAAAATATCAAAACGTGTTCAAAAGTAACTCTTAGAAGTGGTTTTTGACTTTTCCGAAGCCTTGTCAAATGAATCCTAAATCATTTAGAGATCAGATATCAGTAATATATGAGCAGAAGGTGCCAATTACTTCCTTTACACTACTGACAAACAAGCTACCAAAAAATTCTAAGACGAGATATGGGTGGAAGTGTCTATTTGTCCTAATTCCGGTTTGGATTGTGAGGCTTAAAGGATATGATATGGAAATCAAAACAATTTATATAGTTTTCCCTTTCTTTTGATTTTACCCAGATCACATTAGAGTATGACTTCCATAATTTGGATATAGATGAAATAGTCAGAGTTACTGACATATTTGAAGCATTGCTGTAATTTGCTTCAATGCTAGTCCAGTAGAAAACTCAATACTTTCTCATTTCTCATAACATCACTTTTCTTGACTCTAATGTAAATTGTCATGGTGCTTGTTATTTTTTTCGTATTGGTAAGTATCAATAATAAATGAAATTCGGTTCAAGATTATTTTAACTCAAAAGTAGAACTCCCAAGATTTTTCCAGTTGAATCACTTGCTATTTCCACTCAAAATATGCAATTTGATGTAATTATTTGGCTAGAAAGGAGTTCAATTTCTGCATTCCAAGAGGCTATTACTAATTACTGTGATACTGCTTCAAAAAATAACGATTTTTAAGCTCTCTCCCTTTTGCTCTATATTTCATGGACAAATCACATGTATGTCTGTCTTAAATTCTCTTCCGTTGAAGTTGGGAATCCTTAATATGCCTAAGTAATGTGGTAATGCATATTGCTTTTCAATGACTTTCACATCTATGTGAATCAAAATATTGAGAAATTCTCTAGACGGTGATATGGCTGATTAATAGCAAGCATCTGAATGACTATTTTTTGTTGCATTACACTTTCGTTGCTCTTTACGCCACTTAATGTACCATGAAAGTAGTAGGATTGTTAGATTCTCTTTTTGCACTTGTTCTTAAAGACACCAAGCATGAATATATTCTCATGTTTGATTTTTCTGCTTTTGCTAATCAAAAGACAAGGCGAATGGATGAACTTTTACTGTTTATCCTTTATGATTTGCTAGTCTGTTTTCAGATGAGCCACTTTCCATGTTGATGAATTGTTATGATAATGTGTAGATCGTGTACTTCAAATTTTTAAAATTGATTCTGCTTCTTATAAAAGAGCTTTCCGAGAAAGTTATTTTATGTCAACTTCCTTTAAAAACTCTTGTAGTCAATGAAAACACTTCTAGAAAATTATCCAAACAAATTCAAAAGCAATTTTTTAGTCTCAAAAGTAGTTTTTAACAAACGATCATTTTCATAGGGGTGTTACATGCAATGTAGATTTTTTCAGACTTTTATGCATATCAACATTTATGGAGTCTAATCCACATATCCAAGGTTTTAGATGGGGGGATTGTGGACCTCAGAATAGGACACGGTGTATTTTGATAAGATGAAGATACTTTTTTTGAGGCTAAAGAGAGCCTTCTCAGGAGTGATGCCAAAATCAAGGCGCCTTTCATTACACAATCTAATCTTGCGATATTTTTTTGCCAAAAAAGTGGCAGGTTTGGACAATTTTTGACTGGTAATAACTGATTCAACATGTGTCTGCTTCTTGCTATTGCCAACAAAAATGCTGTCAATTTGTGATTTCTCATCTTATCCTCAATCTATGCTCCTTGTGATCTTAAATCTTTGACATGTTAGATGTGACAACCGGCCAATTTTGTCGCATGTTCTCTTTTTGGGAATTACTATCCAAACATGATCATTTGAGGTACCAAGGTCCCGGGAAGGACATGGCATTAGCGTTCAACTTAATCAATGTAGGACGATGTCCCATATATGTGACTCTGGTTAACCGATAACATTGACAACCTAACTGATATTTTCTTAATTAATGCAAAAGTTATATTCTTCACAAAGTGAGAAGCCATAACCACTATGGTTCCATAAGAATAAAGTGACAAAAGTAACCAAATTCTTTCACAAAGCATGATACTGATATAACATCCAACCATAGGTACACAATTAAGTAGTAACAGCCTTAGGTTAAGAAGTGAGTTCCGGCTAGCTACTATTATTATTCCACTGTACTACATATATATGTATATATTCTAGTTCACGAATATAGCCTCCGCGATGAACTTATTTATAATAGGATAACTCAAGGATGGGGCGGTTTCTCCAAATCCTCAACCTCAAGAGGACGGTAAAAGGCCTTCTGTTCCAACACTGAATCTTCACCAACACTTGCAGTTGCAGCAGTGCCTGCAGTTGGTTTGTGATCAGTTTCTGGGCCAAACACGCCAGTCTGCGGGTTAGGAGCCCAATATTTGTCAGATTGGGGTGTGATTACATCGTCTGGTACCACAGTAGGGCGGACATGCTCCTCTGGGTTCTTGTCATAAACCGAAACGTGCACCCCCCTCCTACAAGTTGAGGTAAAATCATCACAAGTTAATAATCACCCAGCAATAACTAATAGAAACAAGAATCAAAAATGAAAAAGGATTCACGTTATATCATACAGGGAAAATAATCATATCATTTAAGGAGAATACTGGAGCACGGCAGTAAATCTAGGCACATGGCATTTGTTTAATTCTTCTTCCTAGAAGGAAAATTTATAGTTCACTCCAAACTAAATTTGCCTCCTTCCATCGATCCCTATGCATGAAATTAAATTTAGAGAACATAAAATAGATAAAAACATACCCAAAAACAAAACCAAAAACCCTATAATAATAAACTCTAATGATAGGTTAGTGAAACTTAAGGTTTGTTTTTGTAACATTAGTGTTGGGATATTGGTCACATGATCGGGAAAAAAACAAATAATGAGATAAGGACTAGCCACCAACCAAGCTTTATTCCTTTATTAATGAACATAAGATATTAGCACATTTCCACAGTTTGATGTCTGACACAGGGGAAAGAAAAGCTGTAAAGTGTAAACAGACCAAAGATACATGCAAAACAAACAATGATGATAACGTCATATCCTATCAGATGGTAGTGGGATCCTAATATTGAAAAAGAAGAGGAGATAGTGGTCATAATATTAATTATTTTATAAATGTTCAATTCGAATAGGGGACCCAAAAGAAAATTAATTTTGAAGTCAAACTCAATAGTATATTACTTTTATTTAATCCGGCAGCCAAGAGTCGGCAACGAATTCAGCAGTGTGTAAGAGATATAAGACCTTGAATCAAGGACTAAGATTGAAGAAATTTGCAAGGTTACAACCATATCAGGTAAATTCGTTTCTGGTTTAAAAGAAATTAAATTCAATCAATTTTGATTCGCATATCATATCCAATGAATCCCGTGCAATAAAATTTATTAACACTCAAAGATTGCAACAATTATTAAATTTATATATAAATAGTTATCTCTAATTTCTTCAATGTTAGTACCTGCTAACAGTATGACAGATCTATGGCAAGGAGCCAAGGACCATGAAAAAGTAGGTGCACAAGAAATATCCTTCAACAAGCTCAAGACCATATGAAGTGAGAGGCATCCAACAAATCATAACCAACGTTTTTGCTTCAAAAAGGCACATTCACTCCAACCCAACATGTCAAAGTGTTAGGCAGTACACATTTTTCTTAAAGATTGATGTGGGCCATGATTCGTACCTAATTCACCTTTATTATCCTTATATTGCACTTAATTCATCTTTATTACCCTAAAAGTTGAGTTTCTAGACTTCTTTAACACGATCTCAACATTTCCAAGCACAAAGACGTAATCTTTAGGCATTACATCTCAAGTAACGGAGCTTGAATTTATACTACTTGGCCGTTCTCGGGAAAATCCCCATTTAAGCACACAATTTAAGAATTTGTTCTGATTAGGCAAATTCCCTTTTTACAGGCGAAGTACTAATAAAGAAATTATTCATAAATCTCAATTACTATTAAAAATTCAATTAGTAAATTTAAGGGGCCACTCACTTTCTACAAATTGTGCAAATAAAGTACAAGGCTTATATGGGTGTCGAGAGTAACAAGTAAACAAATTTAAAAGAAAAGGGCCAAAAATAAATATATGGAAAATGAGGAAAATATATTCAAATACCTCCATAATATACCACCGTGGTTTATGCTTTTATTTTTTTAAGTTCATGCTGCTTATAGTAATTAAGTGAGATATTTATTTTAAAAATAAGTACACTAATTTTAAGATAAGTTCCCGAAAGCAACTGGAAATAAAAATGTAGTCACCAAAAATGCTCTTAGATGGCAATAACTTGTCAGTATCAACTGTCACCCACCAATTACGAAACTAGTCCTTTAATATTTTAGGTAAGAAATTTCTCGGAACATCCCATAATAAGTTGAGTAATGCTACCCATTTAGCATTTAGGTAACAATTTCGTCACATTAAATGAAAAATTCATTTAAATGTAAATTTTAAAGTATAGTCGTATATAATACTGCTAAATTGCATTATTCTAGTAAATTGAACTTACGGGCAGAGAATGGATGAAAGGAAGAAAAACAAGAACTCAACACACTAAAAGTGTGAAAATATTATGGCAAAATTACCATTAAAATAAGCCCGGTGAACTCAAAATTAGCATGCGCGTGTGTCTGTGTGCAGCGCCGTAACTTTTAATTCTGATCATCCAAAAAATTTCTCAAAAAATACCGCTCCGACTTTGTACACACAAGCACAAAGAAATTCGCGTGTGTAAATTGTTTCCGGGGAAAAGACATCCAGAAAAGCACTACTTTCACGGATTAATTGTTTTCTACAGAGATGCAAAATAATCGGAATAAAAACACGGTAAAATCAGTAGTTAAATTTCACCATCAAGCATCAACAACCAAAATACATACACTATATACCTGAGAGAGAGAAAAGTGGTTGGAAGTAGAATAGAATCACGCGGAACGATCTGGCTTACAAATCGTTTTCCGAAGCTTGCCAGTTTCCGACTTTGCAAATTGGCTGCTGCCATACAAATCACAGACCCTTTTACTAACAGATTTTAGAGAGAGAAAATAGAAATACAGAGCTTATAACCAAATAATTGAGATAACCCCTTTTTATAGTGTGGAGTTCGTTGATGACTCTGTGTAATGTGTAAAAAAAAAAAAAAAAAATCTCTCCTTTCCTACTGGTGACTACGGACTACCCGGTTACGGTCCTAATTTTGGACGGCTACCGTCAAAATTAACGGAACGATCAAGGAACTGTTTGGACACCTTTGAAACTTGTTTTTGTTCTAGTCAAACTTATTTATATCCAAATAATTCATTGCTTTTAGAGCATTTTCGCTAAACTTGAAAAATAGTTAATGTTACTTTTATTTTCCACAGATTTGGAATTAGAAAGCAACTCTTACTTTTAATGTCTATGTATGTAATTTATTTATTTTCAACTTTAATTAATAAAAATTTATTTATGTTTCAAACAAAGTTATTTATTAATCGAAACTTTAAAAGCTTAGTATCAATTATAAAATAGGTAAGAATTAGGTGTTGTGACTTTGTGACTTTAATGATGATTTTTCAAGATAATAATAAATTTGTATTCTCAATAGTTGTTCTTTTAATTGTACTATTCATCACTTTTCTCATTTAATTCATAAGCCGGCCTACTACATATGATAGTAAATACAAACCATACTCGAGTGAAATTTAATTTTTTAATAAAGAGTCAGTTGCTAAATTACCAATTATGTAATAGATTACGAGCTCGTGGTGACATTTTATCCACTTACACTAAAATCATAATTTAATTTCTGCTACGGACATTTTGGAATAGTATTTTAACGGAGAATGTGAAATAAAAAAAATAAAAAAAAAATTTTAAATTTGCATGTAATAATATTTTATTGAAAAATATGTTGTTGAAAATAAACAAGAAAATAATATATTTTGAAAATAATGTGAACGAAATAATTTATGTTTGATTTAGCTAAAAATGTTGATAAAAATTAAGTCAAAGTCAACATTTAATAATAACTATACAATTTATGAGATTCACAAATTTTATCAAAATTTCAATCACATCTTTAATTTTTTTTTATCAAAATCTGTTAAATTTCAGATTTTTACCAAAATCAAACAGGGGCTAATTGATTAAGTGAACCTCGTGACGGCCGTTAAGTCTTATCTTCCTTATTTTTTTGGTATATTTTATTGTCAGTGTGTCACAAGAATGACATCTTGCCTAATAAAATGACTCTTATGTCCCTCAAAATAGAAGGTATTTTCTTGGTTAGCCCGATGGTGATTCATACGGCATGCTTCCTTGTCTCGGTAACACGCAAGAAACGCGTATTGGGCATAGATAAGTTGCGCGCGACCTCATTGAGCTTATTGTGATCTTTTCCTATTACATATTGACAATAAATTAAAAATTTGCTTACATTTTATTAACTTTTCAAAAACAAATAAAATCTTTCCTATTACAAATTAACAATAGATTAAAATCTTGTTTACATATTGATTTATAGGATCTACAATTTTTTAATCACAAATTTCATAAAATTTATTAAAATTTAATAAAATATTAATTTTTAATTACATCGAATAAGGACTAAGTTAACGTTAGGCGCCAAACCTCATCTTACAACTTTGCAGTGACAAGCATTTTGTAAACTCGAGGGATTGAGCTAGACTAATTAATGTTTGGCTCTCTTTTTTCAAAACTTATTTTTAATTACGCATTCTCTCATAAAATAATGTTACAGGCAAATCGATTTTTATTATTTTAAAACTAAACATTGTCCACAAAATCAATATTCCAAAATTTATTTTCCCCCAAATTTTTATTAAAATTGAGCCCAAACGAGCAAAATCTAAAAAAGAAAATTTATTTAGTCTAGTCAAAAAAATATAATTCGCCTCTATTTTAAAATTTAGCTATGTTGATCGATAATCAAATACAATGGAGTAACTACTCTCGACTATTTGAATTTTGATGAGTTGAATGTCAAAGAATTAGGTTCATAGTCCGATCATAAAACGTCTTTCGAATTTTTAAATTAAAAAAAAATGCTAAATTGGATGCATAGAGAAGAAAAAAAAAAAGATTTGTTGGTGATGGCACATCCTGCTTCTTCATTTAGACTGCTTGGTTTAAATAATCAAAATTTTATTTAATTTTGAATAAAAATTGATGAAATATATGGTTGAAAAGTTAAAATGTGTGAATGTGTGAATTTTAATCTAAATATTTAATAGAATCAAACAAGATGGAAAGCAAAATAGGAAAGATAAAAAGCAAAAAATGAACATTTCGTGTTTATTTCTCAAATTCTGCTTGAGTTATTTCCATCATCACAGTGTGAAAGATTCGGATTAGCAAACAAAACAGTTTCGTAGAAGATTTATTTTTCTCTCTACTCATTTTCGTATTTATTCTGCATAAAAAGAGGAAAGAAAAGTGGAATTGCTACTGTTATTTCGAATAAAGAGACAAAAACACTTGGGTTCCTGCTTCCTATTCCAGTCTTCTCTATATATTTTGATTAATTATTGCAATTCACACAAAAACTAACAGTCGTACAAGAAAGAAGAATCTTG
This sequence comes from Fraxinus quadrangulata, assembly GCA_903798255.1. Classification (NCBI taxonomy): domain Eukaryota; kingdom Viridiplantae; phylum Streptophyta; class Magnoliopsida; order Lamiales; family Oleaceae; genus Fraxinus; species Fraxinus quadrangulata. The sequence continues at coordinate 89,714 of CAIGRB010173990.1, forward strand.
GCATATTTTTAGAGAGAGAGAGAGAAAGAAGAATTAATGGAGAGGAAGGTGATAATAGTGTGCTCTGTTGTTGGGTTCTTAGGGCTACTATCAGCTGCTACAGGTTTTGCTGCCGAGGCCAAGAGGATTAAGGTATGTATTCATTACACTAGACGGCCCTTCACGAATTAATAGCTAAATATTCCATCTTCTTTTCTTGTCTCCCTATCTAGCTATGCACACAACTGAGATATGGTTTAGTTTTCTATGAATTTAAAATAATTTTTTGCAAGATTAAAACCTGAATATTTTTCAAGAATATGCTAATTCCAGAGTATTCAGACCAGATGATGCAATTTTTCCAATCTAACTAAGAGGGGCTACTTTTTCTCTGAGCTTGTTGTATATTGAAGATTGGATTATCCTGTCACTTTTTAGCAAGTTAAGATGTTTCGGTTGATAATGAATTTAGTTTGTCAATATTTGAATTCTGGAGCTGCGTTCCTTGAGAATATTACTTGATGCTTAACCCCATCTTGGTGGTTAAATTATCGACTAGGAGTATGTTGATGTTAAGTCTTCTGATTCTTAATCGTGTTTGTTGTAAGCTTGTGAACTGTTGAGCGTAGATTGAGTTACACATGAATGATATATTGCTGCATAAAAGGATTGCTGAACACATTCTGAATTTGATTTCCTGAGCGGGTTATTAAATGGGTTCATCGAGCTTCATGTATTGGTTTCATTTTATTCTGTAGTGATTTTAATCTAATTGGAAGTCGGGATATCTGGATATAGGATGTGAGATTAAGTAAACTTATCATTGTACTTGCAATTCTTGCAATCCTATAACGTTTCAATTTGTAGAATTTTGTTGAAATCAGCAAAAATAATCATACGCGAACTTCTGAGCTTTTAAGATATGAGGGTGCAAAGGTAAACCATAGGTTAATCCTGACAGAATATGGGTATTGAAAGAGGACATTTACTGTAGTCTCCCAAGATATTATTTCTTGAACCTCATTTGTCGTCAATCGTGCTTTTTCTATGCTAACCAACATTCTCTAACTAATTTACCTATTGTCCAAGCCCTGGGAAAGTGTATATACCCACATTATAGTGACGAACCATCCAACTTTGTCTGCTGTCCATTATGAATCTTGGCACCTCTAGCCTCTAGGCCACATGGTATAGATGTAGTCTTGGAAGCTCGATTGCATAAATGTGGTATCAGGCAGATGCAATCTCATTACATCTGGGACATTCCACCATGTAGCAATCTTGCAGATATTGATATTGAGATGTGAATTGGAAGCACAAAAGCAATAAACTGAGGCAGCCGTTCTACGAAATTCAAAAGGTGATTGAGTGAAACATTCTTCTAAGACATTCCCATCCTGTTAATTGTTGGTTGTTACACTATTGAGGTTAACAGTCTTATAAGAACCCCACCTATGACAGTTGTTTTGGTCTGTGCTAATTTACTAATGGACAGCCTTTTATTCCACTTCTCTCTGGTCCTTTCTTCGGCATTCATAAGCCATGATATTCTTGATATAGCTGTTATTTGATTTTTTTATTATTTTGCAGGGTTCTCAGGTTCAATTTCCTTCTCCTACTGAATGTGTATATCCAAGGAGTCCGGCCCTAGGCCTTGGATTAACTGCAGCTGTAGCTCTCACGATTGCTCAAATTGTCATCAATGTTGCCACTGGGTGTATTTGTTGTCGAAAAGGCCCTCATCAATCAAACTCTAATAGGACACTGGCACTTATCTGCTTTGTCGTCTCCTGGTAATTCCAATCCTCTAGTATTAATGCCACCGATACTGTAATATACAGGGTTTCACTACATGGTAATATGGATTAAATCTTAATCTCTAACTCTGTGAGCAATATTATAAACGAAAAATAAATGAGCCTCCACAATATAAGTTAAGTTGATCTGTGGTTGAAAGGAGTGAATAATATACTTAGGCTTCATACAATCTAAAAATAGGAAAGTAGCAGTCCACTATTATTGTGATTTTTGTACTCGTATAGCCTCAAGTGGTTATAAAATGATGAAATCAGGCACATTAGATGTCGGACTTCTAAATTCAAACTCCTAAGCAGTCATTACACTCTTTCTTCAATTACGCAAGTGATGGCAATGAAAACAAAGAATGAACTTTTGGTAACATATGAAATAAGATTCTAAATAGAGGAAAATCTGCCCTACATTCTAAAATCGACCTTGTTATTCTAACTTCAAGAATTTGGCTTTGCCTTTCCAGTTTAAGCTTAAAAATAGCTTTTAAGCAGCTAATTCTCCCAAACTTGTTTTCCTAAAAAGTTAATTATAAGGAACTTTTTGAACAGAAGACTTGTTTTATTAGAAATAAGTCTTTTCTTCTCGTTTTAGGTATTTCTACTTTTTTGTAGGTAGCTAAACACGCTCTTATTTGCAAAGTGAAAATTCTCTTCATATTATGCAGGTTTACATTCGTCATAGCATTCCTTCTGCTGTTAACTGGTGCAGCACTCAATGATCAACACGGTGAAGAGAACTTGTATTTTGGCAGCTACTATTGCTATGTCATGAAGCCTGGAGTTTTTGCCGGAGCTGCTTTACTGTCCCTTGCAAGCGTCTTTCTTGGGATTGTCTACTATCTCATTTTGACTTCAACAAAGGATGGAAGCAATCTATGGCATGGACCGGTTCATCCAGGTCAAGGCGGAATTGCAATGGGACAACCCCAAATTCCTCCACAGAATGCTCAAGATCCTGTTTTTGTGCATCAAGATACTTACATGAGGCGGCTGTTCACGTAGTTTCTTTTTGTCAATATCTTATAATGGCAGGATTAAGCCCACAAATACTATTGTTTGAGATGTTGGTGTGGTGAATTTTTTACATATATATGATATGTCTTGTCTGATATATATAATATTGATGATATGGCTTGTCAGTTATATTTTGCCAACATATTTATGCAATTTAATCTTTTACCTTGCTTGATCAGTATTTCTTTTCTTTTTGGATTTCTCCAATATCTGGTTTGGATCTCACCTCCTCCTCTTGTAAACTTGTTTAAAACCCGTACCTTGCTTGATCTAGTTGGGTGCACGTGATGTATCTATAATTATGTATTTAATAGTGTTATCGCATTGAGATTATTGTTTAGAGTTGAAGTAATAATAAAATAAAACAAGGTAATATAAATTTGGTAACAACAATATAATATATAACACTCGTTCAGATGATATAAAGCGATAAGATAATACAAAAGAACAAGATGATATAAAAAAAACACGCAACACCGGATGTTGCCACGCCCACTTAGATCAAAACTGATAAAAAGAATTGTTCAGATGGTTTTTTATAGTTCTTCTCTAGTTGAAAAGATCCTGATGCTTGAAGGCCGTGTAAGGTCTTCTGTGCAAGAACCTACTGTGCTCCTTCAGTTAGTGAAGGAGTAATATAATAATGAGAAAAAGATCTTACACACTTTTGTTAGCAAGAGTGTACCATTCTCATACAAATTCTCCCACGCCTTTCCACTTGAGATGTAAATGAATGGCAAACTTTCACGAGTCTAGAGGCAAATAGAAGACCACATTCTAAAGTTACACAAGCCCATATTCTTTGATTCTGTAGAATCCTCAATTAAGATGTAACGCAACCTACAACTGCAAAACACATTTTGTCAAAAGGCACGGAAAAATGGCCGGCTGGGCGGGCAATGATGAAAGCGCTGCGAAAGAGGCATGGAAAGGGCTGCAAAAGAGGCATGGAAAAATTACCACCTGTGCAATGATGAAAGCAGTCATAAACACTCACTTTTTCCCCTCTTATTTTAAATGGGGATCAAAGGATTTCACCCCTCCCCCCAAAAGAAGGCTCAAACCCAGTAGGCAAAAGCAGCCATCAGTTCGTGTTGCTATTTCTAGATCTTACACCAAATTTATCCAGCTAGCAATTTACTTATTTTACTTCACATGTAAAAAATTAATAACAAAAAGCGCACACATACAAGGTAAAACAGTAATCCATGCGAGGTAAACTCCAAGCACTATACAGTTGGCAAATATCTCTTTCAGTTTCCAACTATCTCTATCTTTTTAGATTATTATTATTGTTCATAAATATAACAAAATAATTGATATATGGACGACAACTCAAAATCTAAGAGCTGATCAAATGAGAATGTGAAAATCTTACCATTAATAAGGATGGCACTGATCCAAATCATGATGGGGGAGAATTGACTTCCATATCTAAGCAACAAGCTGGTACCATCTACCATAATGCAATGTTAATGTGAAGAATTCACATTGACGGAAATGTTAATATGAATAAGCAACTGATTGAAAAGAACATCTTAAATAGATTCAAGATTGCATTTTGGAAGAGATAAAATATTCAATTGCCTGTAACCATTTTCACAACACCATGATGTCTGAGAGAGCCCAGCAGATGGTCTCCGCACTGTTACGTATCGGAGGATCAAACAGGGACAACAATCCAACAAACTGCCATGGCTGGCCACCAAGGCTGTCTGTTGATTTCTATCGCACTTCCTGAAAATATAGAATGTGGCCTCAATAACTGGCATAAGTTTTCAATTGGGACAATATCTAAATTGCCATATTTTTCTCATTGCAAACCTTTCTTGCTACTGTCAATTAGAAAGCACGAGTCAGATGCATGGCTGAAGATCTCAAAGCTTGTATGTCAATCAAACATTCTTGGACCGGTAAAAAAGCAAAAAATTTTGGACTGATAAAATCATTAAAACTACGATGGTGATGATCACCTCTCAGGCTGTCCCATAAATTTGTCTACACCATGTGAGAGCCTTAATCAGTGTTCTAAAAATTAGATATTAAACATCTGTGACTCTGCTGCAATATGATTTGTCAGGATTTTGTACCTGTGGACTTGTGTAGCTGAAAATAATGATGAAAGATAATGATCATTGATCACTTTCATTTTCTACTACCATCAGAATTTCATGCAGAAAAGAATCTGCTTTGCTTTCTCATGTCAATCACCGAATGCAGTTCAAGTGAGCAAATGGCTCTGAGTATGTCTTGGGTGCTGGTTTTGCCACTTCAGGTGTCCCAAAAACATTCCAAAACCTCAGAGTTTCATCTCCTGCTGCCGATGCAACCGTGCATCCATCTGGGCTCTAAATCAGACAAGCACCAAAAAAAAAAAAGATCAGGTTTAAGATGTTAAAAGATGGTAACGTTTTATTACTCTTCAAATAAAGTACAATTCGGTACCTGAACCATAAAAAGAACTCTTGATGTATGCCCAGTGAGCTCGGCTATTTTCACCATGGAGGGATATTTCCAGAGAGTGAGCTGATTCTGAGTAAAGCCGTGCGAGCTAAGTAATTCACGCTCATTTTTATTCCACAATAAAGCACAGACCTGTGAGCCCGTGTCAACTGAATTCAAGCACACACCAGTGTGTGTGTTCCAGAATTTTATGCACCGGTCACCTCCACCTCCACCTGAGGCCAGTAAATTACCCTGGAAAGGACACCAGGCAAGAGCTTTGACAGCAGTGGTATGTTCCTCAAGCCTATGAAACCACTGAGTTGGAGAATTAGATGAAGCCATGGATCTGTCCCATATGTGGAGCAGATTATCATTCCGCCACTTGCTAACTGCTGGCCGGAGGCTGACCATTTAAGCCCACAAACTTCTTGATGATGTCCTCTATAAGTTTCAACGATGTGTGCCCTCACTCTAACATCATTGTTAATGATCTGACCATCCATGCCTCCAGTAGTCAAAATGTGATTGTTCCAGTCCAGAGCACCTACTCGTGACCCATGGCCGCCTCTCAAAGTTCTTACCTGCAGCGGAAGTACATAATGAAAATAACTAAGACCTTTAACCTAATTGTAAGTATAAAGTTGGTCAACTAGATTGGACAAGATCGACCACTATTCATGTCAAATCAAACTGGATAGAATACCAGCTTGATGATTTTAAAAAAAAAAAAAATTCAATCCTAAAAAATTAGCAGAAAATACTAGCGGATAGATACACACCAGTCTATTGGCTGTCGAATCCCATAGCTGAACTTCCGAGTTGTTCAGTCCAACAGCAATGTGTTGTCCATCGGGAGCCCATTTGACACTGGTCACAGGGCCATTTTCTTCATCAATTGTGACAAGTTCTGATGTAGCAGCATTAGATGCATCCCACATGTACACGGTGTTTCCAAGAGCAATGGAGAGAATGTTGCTGCTACCCCAATCTAATAGGTTCAAATAGTAATCATCCACAATATCAGGGGCATCTAAAGTCCTCTCAGATGTCTGCATAAATATACAAATTGATTTAATTTTTTTTTAGAGAACATCCATGTTAAGTACTCTCCCATCAAATTAAATAAAATTCAACAAAACAATTGAAACAACACCAACCTGAGGAATATGCCGACATGTTTTTGAGGGTTTGGCCTGGTGAGCAGCAGATGCAAACTCATTCAGTATTGTCTCTGTGGGGGTACGTGGTTTGTTCTTGAAAGCAAGAATCCTTGTCCTATTCATATCTAAGGCTTCAGCGAGTTGTTTCCTGTATGCCTCTCTGGATGGCGAAAAGTTCTCTGCAGGATTTTCCTTACCTTTCCTCGCTTCGGTAAGCATGTAACGCACGTAATCAAAGTTCATAGCTGACCTATTCGGAATAAACCGATCCAACTGTGGAAACCAAGAGCATCATAATCTTGAGATACACATCTACCGCTAACATAATTTAAACAAATTTTAAAATCACTATGTAAACCCCAGAGAACAGACATGTTTTCAGATGCCGACTTTGATTTAAACTTAAATTGAAAACTTAATCAGACTATTTCATAACCCTAATTTTATAAATCATATGCAAAACACAGATAGTAAAACAAATAAAGTCCACCTAATTTTAGAATAGAATAAAAAATAATTAAAACATAATTGCTGATAGTGTGGGACATGGATCAGAATTGAAAAATATATACCCAAATTTAACAGTAGCGTGAACTTGGAAAAACAACCAATATTAATTTAGTTTTTCTTTCCTTTTCTCCCAATTTCAATAAATTTCTTCCTAACATAGATATATCTGGTGGAAAATCTTAAACTATACAAGAAGATTAAACACCGTAAAACAACCACGTACATTCTCCCGCGAACTTCGTCTGTGAGGGGGCAGTTCCTGAAGTGGGCTTTGTGATTGAATCTTGTTCGAAGATGCAGAAGAATTAACACTTCCTGTTTCCATCACCATCAGCACACAAAAAAAAAAAACACAAACAACGGAAGATATATGTAGACGCTGAGCGTGTATATATATGATGCAATTAACAAAAGACAAAGAGAGAGGCCTACAAAAACAAACGAAAAAGGAAAAGTGAATCCTGCAAAAATCAGATTAAAAAACAACCGAAATCTGAATTAAAGCAATTAAAACAACCACGAAATTAATTTTAGTATATTAGAAAGAGGAAGCGAAAGCAGATCCAGAGCGATTGCTGGTTCCGAGTAGAACCGATAGTGTCCTATGTGATGAGAGCGAGAGATTGTTTCAGTTGAACTGATGGGACCAATATATGTAATTCTTGATTAGGTTTTGTTTGTGGGGATTTCTTAATCGGGGTATGGTGATTCAAACGGCCAATGGACTTGTATTGGGGGTTAACGGCTATATTACTAAAGAGCTGTTGAAATTTTTCGCACGAAAAGGAAATAGTTTGCTCACCCTACTATACCTTAAGCATGGGTATTCTAGGTACTTTGGATTCTTATGTATGTTAGATAAATCATTCCTTAATTTTAGGGTTGTAGTGTTGTGAGGATAGGGTGTGCAGAAATTGTATCATTTATGAAATCCACGCTACAAATTTGAGAGGTCATAGAATTGATCATGACAGCAAACGATATCATTCGTAAATATATATTGTTTAGAGCTCATTCTTTGACTCCAAAGTAGAAAAAAAATGACAGTTGGTTGAGAAAGTGAGACTCACCTGTGAGACAAATAATAAAAAATGGTGGTTGAATTTGGAGTGTAACGATCAAATAATGTATTCTTTTGGTGAAAGAATGAACTCTAAATAGGGGCTTACTGATATGCGACTTCGTAGAATTACAAATCTATTTATAATTCAAATTTCGAGTCATGTTTGATGAAATTCTAGAACACATTTTTGGATGATTATATTCGCACCATAAATTTTGCTAATTATACTATATTTTTAAATATATTTCTACCTATTACTAAATTGGTCACATATATAATGACATAAATAACCCCAAATTTACACCCATATATTTATGAACACCACATAAAATCCTTACACATTTTATGCACACCACGCGTAAATATCATAAATAGGGAAGTGGAAAACCTAATTATGCGTACAATAGTGCAAACTCACTGCAAAAACATATTCTTTGTTTCACATTGATGAGTCTCAAATTTTCCCAGATAACTAAGTTTTGTACATCAAGAAATGATTACCATGAAATGCATACAATTTCCATGCACAAATAAGAACGAAGGCGGAAGAAAATTCTCATTGCAATGCACAAATCCCATTCAAGTTTCGATCTTTTTGAAAGAAGTATTGGATTATAGAATTTCTCCTTTATGAATGATAAATTGGGTCTAGCCAAAAATCAACCTTCTTTTAATTCATCTTTTGCCTTTCGATCTTTGATACTCGGAAGGAAATTTCAAATCCAAATCTTTGTTGTAAGTAGGTAGCCGAGAAATTGAAGAATCTTGTGCAAATTAAATTTGAAAATTAATGAAGTTTTGAATGGTATTAGAGTGATTTTGGAAGCAAATTTCATGGTGTAGGTTTGTTGGACCTCAAATTGCAGCATTCTAGCAAGATTGACGGTGAAGATGATAGTGTCAGTAGGGTATATGACAAACGGGGGCATACACTATAAAGTATACTATTGTGTACGTTATGCATTGATAAAATATGTGATTGTTCGAAAAAGCTTTTGATAAAAAATTTACCAAAAATTAGTAAAAGTTTATAAAATGTGTGGTCGGGGAGTGAATCAAAGTTGTGGGTCATATGACGTTTGTGATTAAATTAATTGTTGATTTTGACTTCAATTTTGTAGCAATTTATTAAGCCCATGTTTAGCCTCAAATTTTAATTTTTTGTTTAAAAATCAATTTTTCAACTCACAATTTTTATCAATTTTTCGATCATACATTTTATCAACCTTTGTCAAAATTGACCAAAAAATTGATTTTTATCTAAACCAAATAGCTTTTCTAAACAAGCACCAAGCTTTAGGATAGAGACAAATATTGATTCCTCTTGAGATTTATTAATCATTTTATTATGTTGCAATAAAGTTTGGATAAACATATATCGTAATTTAGGTGTGTTTGAAGGGATTTTTTTAATAATTATTTTCACATTTTTCCAAATAATAATAATAAATACTCTTTAAATAAACACTTCCACACAACTTAATTAAACTTTTTGTTTACTATTAATTTGAATTCAAATTATTGATAATCTAATTAATTACAATATAAAAATTAGGTATGGACTTCCTAACCTTTCAATTAGGTGGTTTTGGGTTCTCAATTTTTAAATTGAGGTTCTGGTCTCCAACCTACTAAACATTTGTATGACTTCCTCGAAACAATCAATGTAGATGCTAAAATCATACACGACTTTCATTGACTCAAAGTTAGAGGACGGAACCATCAAATGACTTAACGTCGAGCATTAAATCACGTGATTTTTAACGTTTAGATTGACAATTTTGATAAAGTATGTTTCAATTCACATATTAATAAGTTGGAAAGGCACAACATCACGTTGCCCAGAATCCAAAATCACACTACTTGAAAGAATGGAGAACCCAACCATATTTTTTCGTAATTGAAAACAATTACATGCATGGAGCTTATTCTTTGGACATAGAGGTGTCAATAAGGATAAGTCAACCGAAAATGCCCGTCTGATAAAAGTCTTGGCTTAGAAACGTCCGGCAATGGTTCATGCCGGTTTCATTTGGCCTGCCCGTTTTGACATGTCTAACACTCTCCTTGAAACCTGCTAACATATTGTCATGGGAAGGCAATTCTGTGACCTGGTCTCTCACAAAGAATTCCATTTCTGTTCCTATTTTCTCGTCCATACATTCCTCAGATTATTCAGAGGAGATGACTAAATACCACATAGTTTCCTGAATCCTTTCCTCTGCTTCTCATTTTGAATCTCCTTTTGTTCTTGAGATAATTAGTTCATTTTATTTTCTACCAAATTCTTGCAAGATTTTAATGTAGAAACAGAACACGTCTTCATTAAAAAGGAAATACCTATATGGGGTGTCTTAGTTAATTAAACTATTGCTATATAACTAGGAATCTTTTCAAACTAAATTAAAAATCATACAGAATAATTCGAAAATGTAGAACTTGTCTAGCCAGCCATCAAAAAAGGCAATACGCACTCCGGGGACTGGTAGTTCTCAGGGAAACCGGGGTTCCAGTGGCCAAATAGTGAAATTTGACAGGCGAACTTCAAGTGGTAGGTATGTTAGTCTCTCCAGAGAAGACCTGGATATGTCCAGAGAATTTTCGGGCGATTGCATGAATTATACTGTTCACATTCCTCCTACGCTGGATAATCAGCCAATGGACACTTATGTGGCTACAAAAGCAGAAGAACAATAAGTATCCAATTCTCCCTTCACTGGTGGATTCGACAGCATCACGCGTGCTCATCTCATGGATAAGGTGATTGAATCGGAGGTGAGTCATCCAAAGATGGCTGGTTCCAAGGGCTCGTCCTATGCCATGACAGCTTGTGATTGAAAGGTTATGAAAGATGAAAGGGGTAACGACGTTATTCCTTGTGAATGCAAGTATCTCATCCAAAAGTTAAGACCATAAGGTCTAACATGATACCTTATCTAAAAGTTTAAGTTGCTAGAGAGTGATTCCATGTATTTTAAATAATGTTTTCTGATATGAACATTTCTTCGAATGGGGAGGATGTGGGATTGGAGTTGAAATCTGCTGTCCAAAATTAGTTGTCCAACTTACTGTCCATTAAATGATTCATTGACACATTACTTTAAATTAACATGTTCAGTTTTTCTCTCACGGTCACTCGTGCTTAAAAATATGTTTAAAATGATGTGTTAATAAATAATTTGTGAACAATAAGTTGGACAACAAACCTCAACTCCATGATAGATATTGAAACTTTGAAAGTCAATGATTTAATGGGAGAGTGAGAGAAAAAAAAAATGGTGACTAAAAAGATACAGATGAATCGAGGCTTCTTTTAGTACTTGAAGTTTTACTGATTTTCGTCCTTCAAAATTTTCTGTTCCTTTTTATATTGGGAAAATTACAGAGCTTGTAATCCTTCACCTAAGCCAAAATTTAATTTTGGTTAAGAAGAATACTTTTTCTTCCGAGTTGATAATTTTTTCCCTTGTTAAATTTGTGCCGGCGGCATGGGATTGGTGGTGGCTTGGCTGTGGCGGTGGCATTGGTTTGGTTTTCGACTGGTCATGATGCTAGAGGTGTGAGGGTGGAGTATGGGCTGGGATAGCAACGAGACGGAGCGAGTCGAGATCATGGCAACCTCCCATGCCCTACTAGATAATTTTCCGCTTCATTACCCATTTAAGGCAAGACGGGGAACCCCTTGTCCCATTAACTACCCTTTTAGTTTTAATTTTACTTTTAGTAATTCATTTTTTTAAATTCATTTAATTTATTTTTAAAAGTTAAATTATTCAAATATAGTTGGTAAACTAAGGTTTTTATTATTTGTCATATTTTTTAGATAATCTTAGTTGCCATTTTCTATTAGAACTAATGAAATTTCGTGAAATTTTCCATTTAAAATATTTAATTCTTAAAAAAAAATTTAACAAAACGGAACAAGACAAAGCCCTTGTTACCCATACCCATACCCAACCCCGTTCCGTCCCCGACTCGAATACCCAATTAATCGGATAATCCCCGCGAGTATCGAGTTTGATGAGTTTTTTTGCTATCCTTAGGGGAGGGATTTTTGGAGATGACGACATATATATATATATATTTTTTTTTTTTTTGGTGGTGGTTTAAAGTTCCCTTTTTCACTTAAACTTGAGGGCAATATTGACTTTTTCTATCACTTTGACGGAAAATTGGACTGAAACTGCTAATGAGGACCAAGGCCGCTAATTTAAGAGAGGATGGGGATAAGAATGCCAAGAAATAAAGGTTGAAGGCAGAAGTGCAAAAGAAGGTTAACTTGGGGACGATGGCCATAATTGCTCTTTTTGATAAGTATTGAGAAATAAAGAAGAAAAAAAGAAACTTAAACCATGCCTAGTGTAAGGTCTAATCCATCCCAAAGGAACAAACTCCACGGTACACAATCAGTTGACATGGGAAAATAACTTCTATTTAGAACAATTTTATGTCAAATTCACAGCATGGCACAGAGACAGAGAAGGTAATACAAGAAACCTTATTTCACTGAGGCAAATATTCAAAATCAAGATACTTCTTAAAACCAATTGTGACAGAGGCAATCTCAATCACTTCAACCACGACGACAATTATTACAGCACCACCCATTACCTAATGGTGATGATCTTGCACATAACGTAGACCACAATACTTGCATACTGCCGGCTCATCCAGGTCAAGGCATATGAACTCAATTGGATGTCCAAGTGCAGGATCATTGTCTGCACTCGAAAGAAGGAAAAGGAAATATAAGAAAACACAGGTTATAAAACCAAGGGATGGAAATCTCTTCACATTGTGACAATAACTTAAAAACTTGTTATGCAAACTTACCTCCTTCACAAGCAACAATCCGACCTTCAACTTTGATGGGTGGAACTTCATTGATTAATTCCATTGGCGATTTTTGGCTTGTATCCTAACAAAGTGGTACAAGAAAACTATAACAGTATGCAACTGGAGTAGCAAGAGTTTCACAAGGCAAAGCAGGAAGAGTATAATAGTTGAAGCTATAACCAAATGTCCAAAATGAATCATGAAATTTGCTGGAAACTATATGCATAAAAACCTTACAAGCACACAAGCTGATTGAACTTGAAGCACACAAGCTGATTGAACTTGAAAGCCTGCATAATGACATTCCGTAAAACTGATAAAGAAACTACTGAGCTGTCCCAAGTTATTGCTAGAACTTAAGTCTCGTTTCCGAATTGGCGAATCCTCACAAAATCCAAACGAAAAAAAAAAAGAAAAGAAAAAGAAAAGCACAGAGACTTGGCATATTGTGATTCATATTCACTGAATGGTATAAAGGCAAAACATTTCATTATAGACTAGACTAGATAACTCAGAAAGTTATCTTCCTTTATTTGCCTAAATAATGACTTGATACTTCATCTTCATTGTTCCAACCAAGTGTTTTGGATGCTATACTTGCCATCCACGTCATATTAAGCACTGATGAAGATATGGCACACACACAATTATTGTAGTATTCAAATACAGATTTAAAAGGGTCCAAATAGAGAAAAGTTTCCAGTAGCACATATTCATTTTCATAAGCATCTGCTCTATTGTAATAAACCAAATTCTCAACGTAGTCTAATAATAAAATTAATTTGGTTTCTTACAATTTTTTTCTCCAATAACTGGAAAGAGATATCAATTGTATCAATGCATTACAAAATTGAAAATTCCTTTAGCTTGCTAGTTTTCGGCTCTATTGTAGTGCAATGATACTTTCATAATGTCTGTGTGAACCCTAAATGAAGATCTGACGGTGTTTATAAAACTTCTAAGATGAAGGAAAGAAAAAGTGATAAAGCTAAACCTAGGGATAGGCACAGGGTGGTTTGGTCCAGATTTCTTGAAAATCGGACCAAATCAATTCCCATTCAGAATTATGAAAATAGAACCATTGATTCTATGAGCAAAAAGGGCAGTCTGGTCCAGTTCTACTTAATGGTATACAGGCCAAACGTATTGTTATATATTAGACGAGATGATCAGAAAGTTATATTCCTTTATTTGCCAAAATACCGGCTAAATGGTTCACATTCGTTGCTCCAGCTAGATGTTTTAGATGCTATAGTGTTCGTCCATGAAGTAAGCTTTGATAAATAATAGGCATTCACACAGTTGGCTTAGAATTCTAAAATGGGGTTAAAATGGTTCAAAAATAGAGGAAAACTTCCATTAACACTCATGAAAATAACCCACATATCTTCATAGCGCAATTTCATAGCTCCTGCTATATTTAACATTATAAATTTTGAACAGTCTGACAATAAATTAAGCTGGTTTCTATATTTTTTTTGTTCAATTCTTGGAAAGAGAGAACTTGTATCAATGCATTGTAATTCCTTTAGCTTGCAAGTGTTTGGCTCTATAGTAGACCGGATAGTAGAACGGACCTGTTTCAACCCTAGGTAAAACTTTGATGGTGTTTACAGATATTCTATGAGAAAGGACAGAACAAGTGATAAGCAACAGCACACCTTATTTCTCACTAGCAAAGCCGTCGGCCTAAAGACACATAATAAACGTCTACATGAGAAGTTCACTAAAATGTCGTAATCAATTGCTAAAATACTAATAATTTCACATCATCATTTAGAATTCAATATTTCTGCTTAGTGTATATGATACTCTCGTGAATAATATACAGTCATAATCATGACCAAATGATCAAAAGAAGAAGCTTAAAAGATGTTATCTATTTTTATAAATTCCCACCCGTACACAGTCATCTCTGGCTATTGGATACTATGGCGAAATGGTGGTTTGAAATAAGAAAAATAAAAAAGACATTATTTTTAGCAATTAAGATGACTTTTATTTTGATCTCTCAAATTTAAATCCTAAATTAAAACTTCTTTAGTAGACAGACATTCAAAATTCAGAACACGAGATAGAACCAAGGGGAGTCATATCATGACAAATAAATTGCTTAGTCTTTATCTCTGCTCCATAATAAAAAAAAAATTGCAAATAAAAAAGAAGTGGGCAAAAAGCTCAATTACAGTTCTTTGCGACGAATCCCGAAATATTAAAATCGCAGTAAATAACATATTGCAGAAGATCAGATGCCGAAGTCAAGCTTAAAAATAAAACCGACCCTTATTATTCCGAAATTATAAACCCTAAACTTGAAATTTTAATGTGTACCTATGTATCTACATACCTAAAATTGAAACTTTAATGTGTACCTATTTACCTACATACATATATACGTAGAGAGTGTACCTGCATCCATTTGGCGGTGTGGGAGGTGACAACCTCGCTGCTAACGGCGTCGCCGATGCATCGTGAGCTGGAAGGAAGAGTGGAGGATCTTCGGATTACTAGGGATTTCATGAAGTTTGTCGCCATTGCTATGCCCTGTGTTCTCCCTGACATCGCCATTGTTCTCAGTCAGAGCCTTAGAGCGAGAAATTCTTTTTATTCCAGAAGAGAGATTAAAAAGTTTAGAAAGTTAAGTGGTTATTTGGAAAAGTTTAAAAAGTTATGTGAAAGTCAATAATCATTTTTATGGGTACTTATTTATAAATTTTCATTAATTAAAATTTATAAAAGAAATTATAAAAAATTAATTGAACAATTCCTCGTGATAACCATGAAGGTTTCAAGTCCCTTTAGGCAAGGTTATAAAATGTTTAATGCCTAGTAATGAGTATCAAGAATTACAAAAATATATGTATTTATGTCGTACATTTTTTAATTTTTAATATTCTAAACTAATAAAAAAATAAAAGACTTATTTTTCAAATTAAAAAAAAACAAATTGCTTAAAAATCATAAAATACTGCAATTACTTGAATTTTATACATATTCTTCAAATTTTCAACAAATACATATTACTTAGCCCCTATTTGATTCCTATTTTTGGGATAAAATGTATTATATAATAGTGATTTTTTGGAGAATGTGTGGTTAAAAAATAATTTTTTTTAAAAAAATACGTGTATACTTATTTTATGAAAGAATGTGTGATTGAAAATGAGTTTTGAAAAAAAGTATTCTTGAAAAAATGGAGCTCAAACAGGGGCTTAAAATCATAAATATTATTATATTAGTCACAAACATTGGTTTAAAAAAATTCTAAATTTTGTCTTAACTCTTTACCGATTCCAATTTAATCTCATCTTCATTTAAGTCATCTTCCGTGTCATTCGATGCAAAATCACTTTTATCGGACTTCCTTATTTCAACTCGAAAATTTCTATTACTTCTTGCATATGATAAGATATTATTGTCAATCCCCTCCTCAAAATCACAACTATCAACGATCCAAAAATATGCATTACTAGCATTACTTGCTAGTAAAACTAGAGAAAGATTGAAGAAGGAGGCCCGGACTCGACGTAGATAGTTTGCAAGTCTACGTAAAATTTGTTTTATTTTTTATTTTTTTAAACGACAAAATCATACGGATTGTTGTATATAATTCATAGGTTTGAATAATTTGGACTAATTTGATGTTTATTAGGCTCAATTTGCCTTTTTAAGTTATAAAATGGACTAAACTTTATTAGGCTAATTTTGACATGATTTTTAACACAATGCGTATGGATTTTTGTCATTTAAGCGTGCATATGCTGTCGATAAAATAAGTTGATCACATTATCACACGCATATTCCATACACGAGGCGTTTCAAAAAAGTATCAAGCATATGCGGTTATGTGCAAAGTACATGTGCGCACTTGAGAACACTGCGTAGGTTCAAAGATCAATCATTTTTCTTTTTATGTGTTATCTTAAAGATTGACAACATTGTTTTACCCAAATTCTTTCAACAATTTTTGCAACATCAGCTCCCACTTGTGCAGACATCAAAGGTGGAGAAAATCATGGAACCAGGAACTTGTGATCTCGAAAGGACAGTTTCATCGTCATCATCTGTAGAGACAGATTGCTTTTCAAATTTATAATACCGAATCATCTTCTAACAGACGAGATTTTGTAGACCATTGTATCAGTGTTTGTGATTCCATTTACCTTGGTGAAAATGTTCATTGCACGAAATACCAAGTAAACTAATCTTTTGTTGTAGAGCGAGAAATTCATTTTTTTTCTTTTTACTACATTGTATTTTGATTTCATTGCTTGTTATTTTACTCATCGGCCCAAGGTGGTTCGAGGTGCCAGACGGATGAAAGTTATGCGAACCAAGATGCCCTTGCCAAAAAAATAGCCTCTCTGGATTTACGGAAGTCTGAAGATGTTGGCAAATCATTGACAAAGTAGCAGAAAAATGAGATTTTCATTAGGAACAAATGATCAAACAAAATAGCCCATCACAAGCATGCCCTTAAAGCAGCAACTCAAGCCAAATTAACCAGTATCTCAAATTTGTAGTCAGGCAGGCAGTTGAAGATGTTACGTTTGGTAGACAGTTGAAAAATGTGTTGTTTCATCGACGCAGGCTCGCCACGTTGTAAAACCCCAACAGGAAAAAGAAAGCAGACAAAGTCTAATAACTATTACTTCCACCTTGAAGAAAAGTAGTAGCCAACATCAAGCAGAGAGCTTGAGCTTCTCATGGTTCTTCCAGCTGACTTAAAAAAATGAAATAAAATAATTTGTCCATTAGCTGAATTCTAGAAACAAATTTATGCTCAATCTATCAAAATTTAACAATAATGGGGAAGGGAGGATGGTATGTATCGATTACATTAGCAATACAAGTCATATATACGTACACGCAATTATATTTGTGTCCCTATAAAGGAAACATTCCTTGGAAAAATTACCTCTTTATATAGTAATAAAAGAAGTCAGTATAAAGAGCAGTCTGAACCAAGCCAGATAACCAAGCTGCGGTTATATTACGTAATGAAGTCAAATCACATTGGAAAATAAGATGAAATAAGCATAGAATAGCAAGAAATGATGAAAGTGCTTATGGATCCAGCGAACTCTGTGTGTCTCAATGAAGACACGATATATCCAATTCAAGAGATATAACACTCGATAAGCACTAAATAACAGGAAAGCCAAAAAAAAAGTGAGATATCCCAATAGAGTAATATTCGTCTTTAAGAAAAAGAAAAGTTACATTGAAATGCCATTAAAGATATTAATAAAAGCGATCTAGCGAACATAGGCCTATATTCAATCATGCTATGCTGCTCCCTGACAGCACACTCACAATAGGGGGAGGGGAGATTTTTTGGCATTTTTTATTGAGGCTAGTCCCAAGGGCATGTGAGTTGAGGTCAATCAAGGCAATTTTTTTTTTGACAATTCAGCTTCATTCTATGTGTTATCTTTTGCACTAAATGTAGAATAAAGAAACATGTTTCCACATATTAAGATCCAGGTAACTTGTACTAGTAAAAGGTTCTTACAAGTTACAAGTTCCGTAAAACCAAGAACAACAACGAAGCTGCGGCATGCATGCACCGGCAAGGAAAATGAACTATTCTCTCTCTATCCTTTTCTGCTCTATTTGATCACTCCAGGAAATGATTACAGATTACTTTGCCTCGAGAAAGATTGCACCTTAGAGATGTAGAGATCTTAAAAAAAACAGGTAACACTAGAAAGATACCAGTGTTCAGAAAATTTTCTAGTGTAATCATAAAGCCATGAAGTTTCAATCAACTTCAATATTGCATATAATTAAACTAGTATTAATTAAAGATTCAAGCTCCAGATAAATAGATATATAGAAAAGAAAGAAAGAAAGAGATGCATAATGTTCCCATCTGTAATCATTATTTGAACACATATAATATTTATACTACTATCAGAATTTGGGTATTTTTTCAGTTCAATGTCAGCAACAAAGAAAGAAAAAGTGCATTTTTCTAGCCAACTACGTACCCCAGAAGAAATACATAATTCCCAGTCAAGTTGTCATTGTTCTTAGTCTGTTGCAGTAGTATCAACTATGGTAGATTTGCTACTGCTTCAAGATAAAGGGAGAATGTACGAAGAACTTGTAGGCGAAACTAGGTCCAATTAGATGTCACTTAAATGCATATATGTATCTATTCGTAGTAGGGAACAAATTCTTAAGACTTTCATTATCTCAGTCAACTTGAAATCATTGGACCCAGGTGTGGCTGCTAATGACACAAAAATGTTGTGCCTGGATTCTACTTTCTCTTGTCTCTATCCTTTCCATTTTTTGTAACTTAAAAGAGTTCCAAACATATAATCAAATTCGATTTTACTCGGGTTGATTTAGTTCAACTAAACACTTTGTATAGGTTGGGAAACGTTCGTGTGGATTACCTTTGGGAGCTAAGTCGAAGCTCTCGGTGGTCTTGTGAGTGGTTGATAAACTGCGATTGCAGTTTTCTTTAGGAAGTCCCATAGCTGTGAGGCTTAAGAGCCCAAGAGAACGGTGGATACTTT
>CAIGRB010173993.1:0-16619 GCA_903798255.1 Fraxinus quadrangulata
CTCGGCAACTTCCCATTCTTCACATCCAACACCAGTGCAGATTCAGGATGATTCTCTTTTAACTCCTCGACATCAATCCTAGACCGTCCAGTAAAATAATCCTCTGCAATGTGAGCCAAATTGAACATTGATAAAAGCAATCCACCTTCCAAAGCATTCCCCATAAACACAGTAGCAAATGCCGCAAGCGCCATAAGTACATGAATATTAATTTTGCCACCCGTAATATCCATTACAGCATCAAACAAGGCAGAAACCTATATTTTCAATTATACGCTTAAATTAAGAAGTTCGGGTAAGCAGAAAGGGAAAATAAAAAAATGCGTTTTCGCTAAACGAGCAGAAAATTTAGCTAATTAAAGTAATTATTACCCCCACAAGAGGGAAGGCAATCAAAGTGAAGGCTTGTTGAAGCGGCTTGACTGCTGGCTTGGGGATCAAGTAAGGGCAAGCTGCAACGGCTAAAAATAGAGCAGCTGAGCAGCAGCAGAGCTCCAAATGTTCCCTCAAGAAATTAGCCAGGTGGGTCCATTTGACTGTCTTGGCAAAACTTAAAAAAATTTCCTGAAATTTGGTGAGCCGGACAGAACCGTCATTGCTAGGACCATGATGGTGGTTATGGTTGTGGTGGTGGTGGTGGTGGTGATCGTGGCCATGGTGTTCATGGTGATGGGTGGAGCATTTGATGACGGGAAAATGAGGGGTGGAATCGAGGGAGCTTAGGGATGTGTGTCTATTACCGAAATTTTGGTTGACTTTGAGCCTGATTCTTCTGATTCTGTTGAGTGATGGGTTTCTTGATATAATTAAGCTAGTGGGAAGATGGAGGGTTTCCATGACTGAGAATTTGGGGTTAACAATTTGAGAATTCAGGATCTTGATTTCATTGTTGAAGAATTACAGTACAAATAATTATGGGATGCGGCTGCAGTTGTATAGGTACTATAATGACACCATGTGCTCATTCTGAATAACCATGGCATCAGTGCATAAACATACACATTGGATATGTATAAAACACGTGGTGCCAACACTCTCTAAATGGGTAGTTTGGATGGTAGGAGGAGGGTTCATGACGAAAATGTCCTTATATAATATTCTCGGAATCAAATTCGAAAATTCACTAATGTAGATTTTTGAAAAACTAAAATTCATGGCATAAATGTCCCTATATAACATACTCAGAGTCAAATTCGAAAATTCACCCAAAAATAGAGATTTCTCTACCCACCGTATCAATATAAGAAGACGCAAAAAAGTGTTCTTTTTTTTTTCCTCTCAACAATATGTTTCCGACTTTAGCGTTGAAGGGCTACCACCAAAAGATCTTCGAACGTGCAATCTAATGCAGGTTCATGAATATAATAAGAAGTTCTCAACAGAATAATATTATAAAAAATACTATGTAAATGACATTTCTCAGTTTTAACTAGAGACGAGTACAAAACCCAGCTGAAAAAATTTGCATCAACACATTTGAAAATTGGGTCAATTCTTAAGAGTAACACTCGTCTCTTTACCAACGATATCCGAAGTCAGTATTACAATTGAAGTTCTTTTTCAAATTGCTAGTTCTAGTGCTATTTCAGTCAATGTACTTAAATTGAAAGACGGGCCTATTTTGGGCTAGCAATTGAGTCGAATAGATGTTACTCTTATGGCTTTGAAGGCTGGCAATACACACAGGCTTTCAACATGATTATATGCCCCCAGTTTGCTTTGGATAAAAAAATTTAATCTTTTAATAAATTTTGATAAAAGTTGTTGAAATATGTAATTAAAAAATTGTAAATTCCATGAAATGTCGATTGAAAATGAATTTAAAAAAAATAAGTTATAAGAAACGAGGTCCAAACATACTAACATTTACAATTCCTTAGCATAGAAAATTTTCCTAGCTATTTTATTTTTAAGATTATGTGTAATATGGAATTACACATACAGAGTTATGAGGCCTGCAAACACTATCTACCCAGTACAAGTACATGGGATTGTGATAGAAAAAGCAATTCTTTGTTGTTATTCATATCCCCGATTTATAAATTTCTCAAATCGAAGAAAATATGGTTTTTCTATAGCATCACTAACCATTCCGCACGTCGAACCTAGTTTAAATGCATGATTTATTCCACGATGACAACTAATTTAAAATATCGAAACAAAACTCGGTCACATCAGCTCCAAATGGGGACTGACTCACTGCTCACGGCAGCCAATATAACGTCAAATGTATGACGTGTTCAATGAACTGTATGAGGAGCAAACATTTATTGACTTTCAAATTCCCACCCCACCACCACACAATAGCATTTTGATAACATAATTCAACAATACCAGATAACAATATAAAACTTTTTATCATCTTTAATCACTCAACAAGTCTAGTTTAATATACCAAACATATCAACATATGCTGCAACGGAATAAGCACGTGTTTAGGCATGCTTAACTTCTTAAGAGTTCCGAGTTATAATTTTTAATATACCTACAAAAATAAAAAAACAATTTTTAAACATGACAAAACAAGTACAATTTCGCCATTAAATCAAAGGCATGCATCAACTAATAGTAGGGTGTTAAGTGACACGAACTGCTCGTCAACTCATGTGCGACGATTGCCAACGGCTCATGAGCCGTCTCAATCCATTGAACACCCCAACTAATGATCAACTATTTTACCCTAACCAAATATAAAAGAAGTCGGAGAAAATTCAGCCCTTGTTTGGTATCCATTATTTTCAAAATATATTTTTCTTATTTTCAACCACACATTTCAATAAAATAATATTACATGTAAATCCAATTTTTGTTTATTTTTTAACTACATATTCTTCAACAAAATACTAATTCAAAATGTAATTGAAGACCAAATATCAATTTGAATCATCCTAGCTTGCAGCCGGCCACTACAGTACTCTGCAATAATTGTCCATCCTAAATTATTTGTTTGTTAAAATCCGACCGACAATGAAATTTGACAAATACATTACTGTGTACTGTATAGTCATATAAATACCCTCCTGAAGCCTGAGTTTATAAAAATCAATTTATCCCATTAATTTCTAAACTGAAACATTGAAGAGCTGAATAATATGGTGGGAAGAAAAGCCAATGCCTGGGCTGCTAGAGACTCCACTGGTCATCTCTCTCCATACTCGTTCCATCTCAGGATTCATTGTCACTTGCCTTGATTATGTGAAAATATTATAAAGGAAAGAAATATTAATTGCATAGGTTTAATCACCAATTGGATAATGCTCAAATTGAGGCCACGTAACTCCCCCACCCCACCCCACCCCACCCCACCCCAAACTTCTTCAAATCAATATAGAAAAAGATCAAAACTGGAAGTTGACAGTGTTGTTATGAACAGGGATACAGGAAGCGAAGACGTGGTTTTAAGGGTTTTGTACTGTGGAATAGACCACACTGATCTTCATCAGATCAGGGGTGAACTAATTAGTAATACCAAGTACCCTGTGATACCAGGGTATGCAACATACGACTAACATTACATGGCTTCATCATAGTTCATAGCATTTATACCTACCATACTCGTGCACAATAATTTCTGTACATAAGCTGACATGATCTTATTTCATGGATTTTTTAGTCATGAAGTGGTTGGGGAAGTTATCGAATTGGGCTCGGAAGTTGAGAAATTCAGTTTGGGAGATATAGTAGGCGTAGGCGGAATAGTTGGCTCTTGCGGGGAATGTTCTTTGTGCAAGTCCAATCTGGAGCAGTACTGCAGTCAAAGAATTTTACCCTACAATGATATCTACAAAGATGGAACTCCAACACAGGGAGGATTCTCTTCAAACATGGTTGTTCATCAGAGGTGTGCACATATTACCTACTTACATCACACAAAACACACACAAAGTTCAGGCACTTGATGCACTTGCAGGACGCAAACAAATATAGTCATAGAAAGACTAAATAAACAAGTCTCCTACCTAATAGCTCAAACGTTTAAATGAGGTCTCAATCAATATGGAAACAGGTTTGCAGTCAAAATTCCAGAAAAGCTAGCACCGGAACAGGCAGCACCACTACTATGTGCTGGGGTTACAGCTTATAGTCCTCTAAAACAGTGGATGGGGTGCAATGAGAATGTGAAGGGGGGAATAATGGGCTTGGGAGGAGTTGGTCATCTAGGTGTTAAAATAGCCAAGGCAATGGGGCATCATATTACTGTTATAAGCTCTTCTAATAAGAAAAGAAAGGAAGCAATGGAAGATTTGAATGCAGATGCTTTTCTAGTGAGTAGCGATGAGGATGGAATGAGGACAGCTGCGAACAGCCTCGACTACATTCTCGACACTGTACCTGTTTTCCACCCACTGCAATCATACCTTTCGCTGCTGAAAACACAAGGAAAGTTGATACTAGTTGGCGCACCCCAACAGCCTCTTGAAATTCAAGCTGGAGTCATGATAGCGGGTATGTTGTCCTGCATAATCAGATCAATCAGTTTCTAATTATAAAAACACAAACATGGACAAGTTATTTCTAATCTTTGGAACTAATATTATGCATATTGCATTTTGTTTAATGTACCTAGGAAATAAGACAGTTACAGGAAGTTTCATCGGAAGCATGAAAGACGTGCAGGAATTATTGGACTTCTGGGCAGGAAAGGGAATGACGACAATGATTGAGGTTGTAAAGATGTCCTATGTTAACAAGGCATTTGAGAGGATGGAAAAGAATGATGTAAGATACAGGTTTGTACTGGATGTATCCGGCAGCAATGTTGAGTGACACTGCACGATGCAATATTTGAATTCAAAATCCTATTCTACACACTTACTTTGTCAAATTCTCTATACTGAGAAGAAGACAGTGCTTTTGTTTTTACTATGCTATTTTGGCTTCAGATAGCAATCTTAATAAAGAGTCATGGCTTGATTCCATAACTGTGTGATATTGAAATAACGATTAATGTTCTGAGGTTGCTGAGTGATTTGTTGACTTCATGCCTACTGAAAGAAAATGATCTTAGTTTTTGATTTCCATTTGTCCAATTTAATGAAAAGGGAATTTCGTGTTAATTGAATAAATTACAAAATCGAGCACTATATTGATCGGGTACATTTACAAGAAGATATAGGATAACAAGAACATAATGGAACACATATATTCCATCCATTTTCCCAATCTCTTGCACAATCTATTTGATATAACTTCACGGGTATGAGCTCATCAACATTTCCAGCCTAAGGCATCATGGAGATTACTTTCCTGGAAACATATACTTGAAATGAGTAATTCATTAAAATTGAAAATTAAGAAACTGCTGGCTTACCATTCACAGAAGAAATTGTTCTGTGATACAATGTGCAGCTTTACAGGGGGTGCTGCTCAAACTGATGCCAAAAATTTCTCGACAATCTTGCGAGAAAAAAGGAAGAGCACTGCTCAAACTGATGATATTCAGAATTCATAATAGCACCTTCGAAGTATATACAATACAAGCTAATTCCAGAAACTTAACTTGGGCATCTAATCTTTTTTCCGGTATTTAAGAGTGTGGATGTTTGATGCCAATGTAAACCAAAAAATGCATAAAAAAGTAGGTATAATCAATCATAGACAGTATCTCTAAGACTAACAAACTAAGTTTATAGAGTATATGGTACAGTGCCCAGCAGTTCTGAGATGTTAACAGATTCTAGCCTTTCACTTACCTAATGTCATCGTCAAGGAGCATGGATCATAACCAAAAACTGCTGTCTTTATTTTATACAATCACATGCAATTTATAAAGAGGAAAACGGAAAATAACAGCAGTTGTTACAACAACAAATTGGCAGTTTATCATGCAGACTATCATCATATAGTGGTTGGTCAAGAAACTCTGCCAATGCTTCTGCTACCTAACATGAAAGCTAGTATTATATTTGATGTGAAAAGCAGTTGTTGAGTCAGCTATCCTTCCCTTTGCCACTTCCTCCAATTACTTTATGGTCATCATATGTAGCAAGAAAGAAAGTGTTTTCATTCTTTTGCAGAAACCTACATTAAACATACACCAATAAATAGGTCAAGCATTGCTAACTCAAAGATCATTCAGATTTAAATAGAGATTAATATCTGAAGATAGGACATGCCGCTGGAAAATGACGGCCTAACTGGCCCATCGACAAAGAAATTACATGGTAAGTTAGGTGATTGCTTAAAGGCAGGTATCTTTGGACACGGGTCGATTTGCATGGACAACAGGCAGCTAAAAACTGACACGGGAAAATTCATGAAAGGTAATAGAAAAGTAAAAATAATATATAGATGCAATGCGAGGAAACAAATGGAAAATAGAATCCATGTCATAAACCCAGATTGCCTCACTGAAACAAAATAAAAAACTGCACATATTCAAGGACCCATGTCAAAATAATTGTGTCATTATCTCACCAATAATGCAGCAATCTAAAGCAAGAGACTCTTGATCAATTTCAATAGTTTTGCTGAGACTAACAATGAAGGTGAACCTCATATTCAACCACAAGTTCCCAAAATCATCACAATTTATCATACTGGAGAACAAAATGACATCATTCTACCACATTAACACAAAATAAACAAATTGCGGGTCCCACACGGTAATT
The DNA here is from genome assembly GCA_903798255.1 of Fraxinus quadrangulata. Taxonomy (NCBI): domain Eukaryota; kingdom Viridiplantae; phylum Streptophyta; class Magnoliopsida; order Lamiales; family Oleaceae; genus Fraxinus; species Fraxinus quadrangulata. Next base: position 6,612 of record CAIGRB010173993.1, read on the forward strand.
GTGGCTCCTATTTTATCTACATTATAAAAAAGCTACTTTTAAACATGACCAAGCAAGCACTTAATGAGAAAAAGAAATTAAATAGAGCTTATACTTGAGAAATTCGTGCAATTTCTGCTGCATCCGAATCAAAGTCTCCTCATCAATTTTCACATATGCCAACAATTCCGGCAACTTCACTGCAGAAAGTAGAAATTATATAAGCACTGTATTTCTAAAATTCTAATTAGACAACCACCACCTTGTTACCAATAAAAAAGAAAATAAAAAAATGGAATTAGACAAGAAGATAAAGTCTTTTTTGAAAAGGTGGTACTATGATAAGAAGCTCATTGTCTCACACAGCAAAAAAAAAAAAAAAAATTCTCATCAACACAGATTGGAAGTTCATCATTTAGATAATAACACAAGGAATAAGCTTCTAAAAATCACAAATCTTCCTGAAAAACCAAACTTGCTAAAGTGTAACACAAAATAAACTTACCAAAGAGGCGCAATAAATGTTCGGCACCATATATATATGATGGGGTGACATTATCTGAAACTGATTCATTGTACTGTTCGCGCTCCTTTTTGTACAATAGAACAACTGGCAATGCTTTGTTAAAATAACATCGCAGCCCCTTCAAAATTTCTCCAACTGCATCAGTCTTCCTGTACTCACAAAAAAAAGTACTCAAGGACCACTCACCTAGTGACCTCTTGAATTCCAAAACCATATTAAATCAACTAATACCACCTACATGTAATGCTACTAATACAAGTATCTGACCGGGAACAGTGCTATAAATCTGCAGCTAAAAACAAATGAAAAACTTGGACATGGAAATTTATGAACATAGTTCAATCCGTGATACTTATTTCCATAAGGCACGTCTTCCTTTCACTGGAATATAGTTATTCTGCTGTACGACATCTAACTAAACAATAATATTGAAGGGAATATAGCTTTAACAGAATGTGTTCCCCAAGTTTTGTATCAAAAGGGAAGAAAGAAGAGGGAAAAAAAATCCTGATGGCCAAGATCAGTTTTTAATTAATCTTGTAAAGTGCTTGTTAATATCACCAGTGACAACTGATCACATATTTTAAAAATATCCAAAGAATCAAGTTAAGAAAATTGATTAGATAAAAAAACATTTTAGGGAGATTGCTTATTTTTAGCTTTTAAGGAAACGTATCAGCAAGGAAAGGCTAGCTTTAAACTCGTACTAAAATGCCCAACTAAACATAAGAAGGTTATGAGTGGACAAGCAGCTAATATACCAATTGTGCAAGAATACAAAGCTCTGCTGTTGCGCAATCTCTAACACAGAGTGCCTAAGGCCGAAAATTCACCATCACGAATAAGCGCCACGGATAGAACCAACTAGGGGTACAAGTGATGTTGATCAATAAACAAAATTTTGAGAATTAGAACAGCTTCTAAATCTAATTTGGATTCTGCGTAAAAATGCTGAATAAATATTCTTGATAAGAAAGGAAAGAGAAAATGATACTGTCCCAATCCTTCAGTTGGTTGTCTCTTTTGTGTACCCTCCCTTATCCTAATGGAATTGCATGTAATCAGCCTTCTTCTGGGCCTGTTCCTTTATAGGAAATAACAGGCCCTGGTCACACAGATAAACACAGACCTCTAGAAGAGATAGTGCAGTTCAAACAGTTCGTGCAAAATAAAAAAATTCACAAGTTGATCAATCCTTTAGAAATTTAGAGGTATAAACTTACGTGCCATCCTTTTTGGACCTGTAATCGAGGTACTTTGCAATAATATCTTCGACATTCGGAGATCGAGGAAGTTTTACAAGCTGCAAGAAAAGAATGAAATAGCAACCCTTTTATGTACTATCTCACAGGTCTCATAACACCAAAGACAAAAATTAAATTCACAAGCCCGCTTGCAACAGAGCAGGCCCATTAATTGCTCTTCACCAATCCCACGAAACATTACTTATTCACAGGGAAGATGAAGGAAGGACACTTCTGAGATGTAATACATCTAAATTGCAACTTAATAGTTAATACCGACATTATGACTCATTTCCCAAGCAGCAAGAGTAAAATACTTATGTGAAATCGATCATAAAATGAGTCCCGATAATAATTACTTTGAGCAATCCCTAAAAAGCATGATAATTCCATATTAGGAGAAAAATGAGCTGCAGTCCCATATTCTGTTGTGTCTTCAGGATAGAAGAAAACAGTGTTCAGCTAAAGCTTCAATTGAGCAAGGAACCAGGAGCCAGCAAAAAAGGATTCTTGTAACCAAGTCCCGATAAAATTGAACGACAGCATAACTATTAGCAAAATACATAAGTTCAATTGATTTATGTACGTTCACTTTTTATACCACAAACAATACACTTCACTCCAAGCCAATAAAAATCTATTTAACCAAGAAAGAACAAGGATTTATCTCTTCCATTCTAAAATAAACAATTTCAACTGACTTTAGCAAATCAAAAGAGCGCTTCCCAGTTTGCATTCTATGATTTCATTTCTTCCATTCAAAAGTAACATTATTAACTGACATAAGCCAATCAGAAGAGTGCTTCCCATTTCACATTCTATAGTCAACGAAGCACTCTTAGTTACAAAATATTCTCATCAGCTAGGCTGGAATTTACGGTCAGTCAAGTGGAAAATAGGGAGTTTTTGTTTTATTGTCCTGTGTTTTCTTATTTGGTGGGGATGGTTTTGGCAGCAACCTATACAAGTAGTGAAGTACCTTATTCTGCCGAGTAATAAACTCCCAATCATCAACCAATTGCTTCTTTAGAGTTGATGGAATTTGGATTTTGAGGAGTTTTTCTGCCGCTGAATTATTTTTCTATCAAAACAGAAAGACAATTAGGATTAACAGAAGCACAAAAAAATCACAATCTTAACAAAGTAAAAGGGCCAGCTGCACTGCAAATGAAAGTCAATTGAGGCTTATGCTTTCCACAAGCTAAGAACCAGCTGCTATTATCATCTGCAATTCTAAAGTTATAGTAAAGAGACTATGAAAGCACTCAACAATTTGAGAGGAGAATAGCAGAAATTTTGCAAATAAAATGCAATGAAATACATTGAACTCTTGACGCAAAAAGGACATTATTTTAATGATTTAATTTTAATTAATTAAATGTCTTTACTTTAAATAGGAGTTATGCTTATTTTTATGGTTTGTTATTAATATGATTAGGAGTTATGTAAGTAATTAGGCTTTTTGATGATTCGCACAAGCCAAGAACCAGCTGTTAGTATCATCTGCAATTCTAAAGTTATATTAAAGAGACTATGAAAGCACTCAACAATTTGAGAAGAGAATAGCAGAAATTTTGCAAATAAATGCAATGAAATACAGTGAACTCTTGATGCAAATAGGAGATGATTTTAATTTAATTAATTAAATGTGTTTAATTTGATTAGGAGTTATGCTTATTTAAATTGATTTTATAATTTATTATTAATATGATTAGGAGTTATGTTATTACCTAGGCTTTTTGATTATTGGGAGTTGCAGGAAGTTTTATGTATTATTTCTCCTTTAAAAGCTAGAAAGTTTGTTCATTGTACGACATTTTGAAAAGTAGAAACAAAAATTAATTTATTCAAACTAATAATAGAGCTCAGAACAAACCTCAATGCCCGAGTCAGCCTTTCGCTTCTTCCCTTTTACAACTGCAACAATATCATAAGGAGAAAATAGTAATTTTCTCTACCAGAAACTAAAAAAGGATAAAACCAAAAGTTACGCATTATCTCCACCATCATCATTGATCAATTCCTTGACAACTGAACCATGCACTTTTATGAGTAAAAGTAAATAGATGATCAATAAAAATCACATGGCTGAAGGTCATTGGTCACAGTTTTGACAATACATTAATAAATGCAGATTAAAGGAAGTGACCCATATTTACATGATAAAGGATTATACAGGCGAGTTTCAAAATAGTTGAGTTCATCTTCCACAGGATATGGAAAGTGGTAAGTGAAGATGTAGAGGAAAGTAAATTGATAGGAACAGAAGAACAACATACCATTGTTCTTAGTCTCCTCATTATCCAATTTACTATCTGTAAAATCCAAGGGAGAAACAGAAACTCAGAAATACAGCAACATCTGATTACCATTGTCAAACAAACAAAAGGAAAAAGGAAAGAAACAAAGATAGAAATATTGATAACCTCTCCAGCAGAAAAAAGATTAGAAAACTGGTTTTCTATATTGCTCTCACCAGAGGCAGAGGAACATATGCAATGACAGCTAGTATTTTTGTGTATATTCCTGAGGATTCAATGAACCCGATGGGTTATATTTGGCAAAGTTCAGTAGTAAGGATGTGAAGGCCTTTCCACCTAAAGAGAATCTAGCCAAACTGAGATGGCAGTTATCATTCCCAGTTCCTTGTTTGGGTGCAAAGAAAAACTCCCACAAACAAAACCCCAAAGAAAAACCACCAAGGGCGGCAGAGATGGTTAGGCGGTATTCTAAACTCAAATGAATGGAGATTTAAGAGTTTTCTAGTGCAAACATTACTTTTGGATGGGTGTTGCTACTTTACTTTGGAAGACATACCAGATGAACTTTTTGGTTTCACTTGTGACGAACGCCCTGACTTCGCATTCTTGTCCACGCCAGCTTTCTTATCAAGGGCCTGCTGCTTCACAACATTCTCTTCAGTATGCTTCATCAACCGATCCATGCCTACCCATTCATCCCAACTATTGACAAGATATTAATAGCTTCAATGAGTAATTCTGTATGGATCATTNATGAAAGCACTCAACAATTTGAGAAGAGAATAGCAGAAATTTTGCAAATAAATGCAATGAAATACAGTGAACTCTTGATGCAAATAGGAGATGATTTTAATTTAATTAATTAAATGTGTTTAATTTGATTAGGAGTTATGCTTATTTAAATTGATTTTATAATTTATTATTAATATGATTAGGAGTTATGTTATTACCTAGGCTTTTTGATTATTGGGAGTTGCAGGAAGTTTTATGTATTATTTCTCCTTTAAAAGCTAGAAAGTTTGTTCATTGTACGACATTTTGAAAAGTAGAAACAAAAATTAATTTATTCAAACTAATAATAGAGCTCAGAACAAACCTCAATGCCCGAGTCAGCCTTTCGCTTCTTCCCTTTTACAACTGCAACAATATCATAAGGAGAAAATAGTAATTTTCTCTACCAGAAACTAAAAAAGGATAAAACCAAAAGTTACGCATTATCTCCACCATCATCATTGATCAATTCCTTGACAACTGAACCATGCACTTTTATGAGTAAAAGTAAATAGATGATCAATAAAAATCACATGGCTGAAGGTCATTGGTCACAGTTTTGACAATACATTAATAAATGCAGATTAAAGGAAGTGACCCATATTTACATGATAAAGGATTATACAGGCGAGTTTCAAAATAGTTGAGTTCATCTTCCACAGGATATGGAAAGTGGTAAGTGAAGATGTAGAGGAAAGTAAATTGATAGGAACAGAAGAACAACATACCATTGTTCTTAGTCTCCTCATTATCCAATTTACTATCTGTAAAATCCAAGGGAGAAACAGAAACTCAGAAATACAGCAACATCTGATTACCATTGTCAAACAAACAAAAGGAAAAAGGAAAGAAACAAAGATAGAAATATTGATAACCTCTCCAGCAGAAAAAAGATTAGAAAACTGGTTTTCTATATTGCTCTCACCAGAGGCAGAGGAACATATGCAATGACAGCTAGTATTTTTGTGTATATTCCTGAGGATTCAATGAACCCGATGGGTTATATTTGGCAAAGTTCAGTAGTAAGGATGTGAAGGCCTTTCCACCTAAAGAGAATCTAGCCAAACTGAGATGGCAGTTATCATTCCCAGTTCCTTGTTTGGGTGCAAAGAAAAACTCCCACAAACAAAACCCCAAAGAAAAACCACCAAGGGCGGCAGAGATGGTTAGGCGGTATTCTAAACTCAAATGAATGGAGATTTAAGAGTTTTCTAGTGCAAACATTACTTTTGGATGGGTGTTGCTACTTTACTTTGGAAGACATACCAGATGAACTTTTTGGTTTCACTTGTGACGAACGCCCTGACTTCGCATTCTTGTCCACGCCAGCTTTCTTATCAAGGGCCTGCTGCTTCACAACATTCTCTTCAGTATGCTTCATCAACCGATCCATGCCTACCCATTCATCCCAACTATTGACAAGATATTAATAGCTTCAATGAGTAATTCTGTATGGATCATTTGATGTCTACGACATTCAATATGCTGCTTAATAACTTCATTGGATTTTAAAGTAATTATAAAATCCAAAATAAATTATTTGTCATGGCAGCATATCATTGCTTGGCTATTCATTGAATTTCCAACCACTAAATTGGAAGTTTACGTGAACGGATTAGGATGAGGAGATGGTCAACTCAAATTTATGCCATAAGTACAAATATCAGTTGTAGGTGATTAAACTGCTAGTTTATAACCTATCAATGCAAAGCATGGTCCACATCGACGGCTAACAACGCCAAGACAAACTTCAGGGACATCAAAACCTCTCAATGGATCTTTATTGTACTCCTATTCAAATTTCTCATACCCAGTATTTGAAATCTAAAAGCTCAGTCAATATCTTAAATATATAGGATTAATTTGAATAGGTTCACCAGGTGAATGAACTAGAAACAGATAATTTCATTGCTTGCAAGCAACACAGATGAATGATGTTTTTACCATTGCTAAAATATTACACTTAATACATTCACTAGAAAATGAAAGTATTGTGGACGAGAGAATAGAAAAGGTGCATTTCTCAAACTGTTCTCTATACTCTTGAAGATAAATTCCTTCCATTTTTTCACCTTTCTTTAATACAAAGCATTAAAGATTAGCAAAGGAAAATCAGTTTGAAGCTAAGACCGTGAGAAGTCTATATACTCCTTCTGCCAACAATCACATGTAGTGATTTAAATTTGCATGGGACTCGAAATACGTGGCAAAATGATATGTATCTCATTCCAAATTGCAGCCTCATATGGATAGTCGAACTAGGTTTGATGACCCGAACCATTAGCCACCATTAAACATGTAATTTTCCTTTCTCGTTTATTCATTTTGCTTGGCTAATAGCAGGCCCCAACCTAAGCAAAAGTGAAGCTAAGTCCAACCAACTTGTTGGGTAAATCACATGCACAAAAATCAATTTTTTGAAGATCATTTTGTAAAAAGAAAATGTCCACACTAGTATACAAGTACAAGATGGAAAAATGTGTAACCTTACCTCCTTTTTAAAAATAATTTCCTATCATTGGCATTTATTCAACAACGACCAAAACTTGCTCAGTGTAAGTAATAATTACAAAACAACTTACTACAATAGTAGCATTACAAACAGGTATCTGGTAAACTAATTTTTAATGCTCAAATTCCAATTCATTTTAGAAACTCTTTTTTCATTGATCCCGAGACTTCTCTTGTGCTAATGTACTCAACTTTCAGATATCAGCCTACATCTTTGATTCTTTCCTAATTATCTCACTGATAAGTCATTCCCTCACATTCTCTTACAATTGTGGTTTTTGTCTTCAGTAATTTCAGATCATAAAATTCAAAATGTTCCTTCATTACGGTTCTAGTTTATCATATTATAAACTAATTTTTCAATCGATCTCCTCCCATCGTCAGCATACAAAATTCTATGTTCTAGTTATTTGGTATTCTGCGATACCCTCAGTTCAATCACTGTCGTAGGTTCATATGATGTTAGTTACAACCTAATGCATCATTCGTACAATGGGGGATAATAACTTTGCATGTCTGATTCAATACAATTAGAGAATTCTTATGTAAGTGAAAAATATCATGAAAGCGGCAAACAATGTGAGAACCCGAATACATATACCGGGATCAATAATGCAAATTATCAGTACTAAAAGGCTGTAAGCAATCATTGACACAGCTTTCACCTTCCAGAACACACAGAGTTTTGGTGTGACTTCGCTGATGGAAAAAGTGCAGAGATATATAAATAAGAATCTTTCTCTTCTCCTTACACCTCCTTGTCCACAAATATATAATCTCCAAGTTGCCAAAATCGAATTTAAAATTTTTAATAAGATCATCGTAACTTCCACATGAATTCATTGTTTACCTATTTTTAGAATCTTCTTATTAGTATTATTATCTTTGTCTTCAACATACTAACAAATATTACACACGCATGCATGCGCATAAATATATAGTAACTCCATTTCTACTTAACGAAGTTTCTCATGGTACACAATTGTCTTCATATATCTAATTTGCTAGTGCTGCTGCTTAGTTGAAAATATATGGTTTCACTGTGGGACAGATGAGGAGAAGCTGAGAAGGCATCCAACACAAGTGTAGCTTATTGATCCTAGAAAAAGTTTTAGAACGAATGAAGACTTATAACTGACCACTTGTCAAATATAGAACCAAAGCCCTAATTAGAAGAGAGATAAAATGGAATGATGGACCAAGTAGGACCCTGACAAATGCAAAAAATAACCTATTCTAGTTCTTTTTCAGTAGTAAAAAATCTGAATCGGGAAAACGAAATTCACTTGAAGTACTGAGGCAGCATACTCACTTTTTATTCCAACCCTGCAAGAACGAAAACAATACATTCAAATGACATCAAAGGAAGAAAACGGTCCTACTTATATTAGTCTGGGAAACACGATGTAATCTAGTCACGCAGGTCTACGGAAGACAGAGAAAACCCTCAACAGACATCACCACAAAGTAATAGAAAAATAAACAAAAACAATGACTCAGAAAAGTGGAAAAATCAAAAGCCAATAATCCAACTTACAAGGTAATGGACATGGTATTTCCATTCATTCTTCCGAAACTCTACTTTTTTAACCTTGCACGCAAAAGAAGCAACAGATCGGAAAAAAATTTCAACCACCAATAAAATTTGTAAATTTAACTTAAATAATGCAAATAATCGTGAAAATAATGTAATTCAAGTTAACATAGACTAAAGCCCTAAAGAGGGTCGGTTTAGGGCATTGCCTTGGCTTCATAGATACGGGGACCATGATAGGCAAGGACCTTCTCGCCTGAGGCAAAAAGGCACTCTGAATCGGACTCTGGCGCATTTCCAGAGGAATTCTCGCGGTCGCTCCCCGGTTCATCCTTCGAACTACTCGCCATTATCTTTTTTATCGTTTTCTTTTTCTTCCCCGAAATTTTGACGAAACTTTATGCCTGTTCTGATAAAAACAAGAAGAAGCGAAGAAATTTTACTCTAATATGCCTTCGCGTTTTGTTGCGAACTACAAATTGGAAGTTCCACGGAGGGAGAGAGAGCAGTTTTGGGGTCGTTAAGGTGGTGGAGGAGGGGGCAACGGACAGATGTGTTTCCCACTTCTTCGCCGGGGTTTCAAATTAAGCCAAGAGTGGAGTGTGTTGAATTTGGTGTACTTTTCAATTTGGGCAAGTCAAGTTCGCCATTTTTCTTCGCCACAATAGTATAAACATGCTTATATATTTACAAAAATATAGTATTATTTAAAGGACAATAATACTATTTTTAAGTTATAAAGAATTCCAAATATTCCTAATTAAAATTTCAAAACAAAATCACTTTATTTATTTGTTTACTCCAACACAAATAAAAATTGTTTCATTTTTCATCTGTTTCAAACTTTAAAAAAAAAAATTTATCAAACACTCAACAAGGAAATATTATTCACAACCATCAGTGGAATTGATAAGTATATTTATGTCTTTTTAAATTCACTTCGATTAAATTAATATATTATTTTAATCTTTAAATCTTATACCGACATAGTTATATGAAAATTTTACGATTTTAAATGGATCTATAATCCTTTTTAACAAAAACGAAAAAAAAAATTATTTGCATGTATAATTTCAGACAAATTTACGATAATCTAAAAAATGGTAAACCCAGACGGCCCGGTCGTCTGGGCCGTCCGGATCCATCCGGCCCGAACATCCGGGGGTTCGTCTGGCCCAGACG